>JBBBDQ010000199.1:1567500-1717500 GCA_037127315.1 Ascarosepion bandense | reverse complement strand
ATCCCTGGTGGCTCTTAGCACGCTTTCTCCTGTTACCCCACCTAAAGCCCGCTCTGCTATCCACTTGCTCAGGCCCGTCAAATATGTTATCCGCTGCTTTCCCCTGTCTCTCTTTCCCTCTATCTGACCTGTGAGTATCAGATTTTCCAAGCCTTCATTACTTATCTCACGTCCCAGGAACTGTTGCTGTATTTTCCTGTGCTCAGTATCAATGTCCTTTTTGTTTCCATCCTTTCCAAAACCTCATTATTGCTCACATGCTCGATCCATGATATCCGCAGCATCCTTCTGTAGAACCACATTTCAGTTGTTTCAAGTTTTTCTTTAACCTTTACTGATATTGTCCAGCATTCGCTGCAATATTGAAGAACAGACATCACATAGCAATACAGTACTTTGTTTCCAACGAAATTTTCTTTTAATACTCTACTTACCATCTAGAATGCGTCCTTCGTCATGCAAATTCGCCTTCGGATTTCAGTGTCGCACTTTCCGTCTTCCGTTAAAACACTTCCCAAGTACTTAAATTTTTGTACTTGCTTGATTTTAGTTTCCCCAACCTGTAATTGGCATTTTGGGCTTCTCCGTTTGCTGATGACCATAGATTCGGTTTTCTTGTAGTTTATTTGTAGTCCTTTCTTTTGACTTTCTTCGTATAGTGCTTTTATTGAACTAACAACCAGTATCAGACTCTAAGCTTTCCTTCCTCATCACATGACCCAAGAACTTCAGCTGTCTCTTCCTGATGCTCAATATTAATTTCCTTTTCGTTTCCATCCTTTCTAAAATCTCATCATTGCTCACATGCTCGATCCATGATATCCGCAGTATCCTTCTGTAGAACCACATTTCAGCTGCTTCAAGTTTTTCCTTCATCTTTGATGATATTGTCCAGCATTCACTGCCACATTGAAGGACAGACATCACATAGCAATCCAGAACTCTCTTTGTTTCTAGCGAAATTGTCCTGTCTCTTAATACTTTGCTCAGCTTCTGGAATGCGTCCTTGGCTATTCCAGTTCAACTTCGGATCTCAGTGTCGCACTTTCCGTCTTCTGTTAAAACACTTTCCAAGTACTTAAATTTTTGTACTTGCTTGATTTTAGTGTCCCCAACCTGTAATTGGCATTTTGGGCTTCTCCTTTTGCTGATGACGATATATTCGGTTTTCTTGTAGTTTATTTGTAGTCGATTTTGAATCTATAACGAGATATTAATCTGTTCTCATGAATGTGTGTGTGTGTGTGTGTGTGTGTGTGTGTGTGTGTGTGTGTGTGTGAAAAATAAGTAAAACTAAAAGACAATATGAATAAAGACAAAAGGAAACCTTATCTTAGCCGATGCGTTTCGTCCTCTTACTGACTTTATCAAGTCACATGTCAGGATTTTATTTTGCAACACGTATTTATAAACAGAAGTAAAAATGTCGTTAGTTTTTCAGAATTCAAAAAATTAAGAACTCGTATAAATATAATTCAGGCTAACTGAGAGTCAAGGTAAATGTGTATTGAGAGTAGCTTTCAATCTAGTTAGAAAAAGAAAATTACGTTTTGTTTCTGGCACCAGCCACAGACCACACCGAACTACTTCTTGAAAGTAGCCAAGTAATTTATGTTCAATGTCCAGAACGATCTGGGGTTCTCTAACAGGGGAATATCGTCCGTAACCAAGAAAAAGAAAACTTCTAGACAGTTTAACGTCGTTAGGACACGGCCGAGTTAATCTAGGGAGTCCGGGACATCATTAACCACGATGAGACCATCGACGAATATTGATGAAAATGGCGAAAAACTCCTAGACTTATGATTCACAAGGACGCCATGTCTAACAAGAACCGGGAGAACCGTTTGATCTGATCGATGCATTTGCTGACCAAACTGAAGCATCTCAAGGAACCCGGGAGGCACTGATTCTTTTCCGTTGAGAAGGTGCATGGCAGGAGGAACTCACGGTGGTACTTACCCTAAACAAAAGGGTGTATTACACGTGATAGTTTGCAGTTTCGTTTGTGACACGGGAGATAACTCTTCATATCATATATAGATTACGAATAAGAATTCCAGATTGGCACTTTTCACGGAATCTACTGGGTTCCTTTGATCGTAAGTAATGAGAGCTATGTCAGAACGTTCCCACTTCTACATCCTGCCACACACCTCAAGATCAAAGCCACTAATTATGTCGAGGTTCTGGGCACGGTGGTCAAGTACTGAACCGAGAAGAGTGGCCTGAATTGAGGGGAAGGTGGACGTGTTTCTGTAGGTTTCTGCTCTTTCCTACGTTACCAAGGAGTGTCTGGCCAAGAATTGGCAGTTGAAATTTCTGGGGCGCGTAACGAGGAAAGAGAACTTGGAAAATTTGATACTCACAGGTCCGATTGAGGGAAAGAGGACAGAGTAAAGCAGTGCGTAACATATTTGATGAGCTTGAGCAAATGAATGGTAGAACATGGTTTTGAAGAAATAATAAAAAGACAAAACTTATTAAGAACTACAAGAGATAGGAAGATATAGAGGGCCATGATCCATGAAGGGACACGGCACATAAAATTTAAACATAAGACATCCGCTTCTCACAATATGTGGCCTCCTAGCTCTCCAGATTTGATGCCTGTAACATCGTCGAGAGGGCAAACAACCATCGACCCTACAATATCAAAAATTTATCGAAGGTCACTATAGTACAACAAGAACAAAAACCATAGTGACAACATTCAAGATATGAATAATAGTTCGGATTAATTAAATAAAGTATATTCTATTTTAATAATTAATAATTATAATTCATCCTGGGCATGACGATAAACTACATCCGGCAGCAAGGTCTCTGCTCGGGAGGTTTTGAGGAGCGTGTAACCACCTCTTAATTGCTGTTGTTCCCAGGTTCACCCTGACCCGGGGTGGTATCACTTGTTAGGGTCCAAGCTATGGGAAAATAGTTAACACCGAAGCTGGGATTAAAACACTATGAATGCATAAAAAATTACAGTAAAATTACAGCAATACATTTTTATAAAAGAAATTACTAATGCTCCCAAGAAAATTAAATGACCCAATGGGGTTGAGATCCCGTAAAACAAACCAAATCAAGCTAAACAAATGATTATAATTGCTTTTATATCGAACATTGTATTTGCAAGAATTGCTTGTTTTGAATGCATCGTCTTCCGGAATTACCAGGGTCGATCGCATTCCTAGCAAAATAAAACCTTTGAGTGACGGTATTGTATGTGGCCTACCCGGTTTGTATGATAAAAGTATATTTATAGATATAAGTATTCGGTTATTTATTAAAACTAATTATTTTTTTAACCCTTACCAAACAGTTATAATATTTCCTTATAATACGCTTTTTAAAGTAGCGTTGTGGTGCAGTGGATATCGGCTCGGAACGAGAAATCGGGATCCGAGTTCGAATTCCAGTTGAATCCATTGCATTCACTTACGCACAAATACCCTTGGGAAAGGTATTAATCTGTCTCTCCCCTCCAGTTATGGGTTAAATAGCAGGACAGATTGGGTTCTATAGCCTTGGCTGGCAACCAATCTACCGCAGAAAGCAATGGCAACCTACTGCGGAATAATCTTCCGCCCAGTCAGTCATGTCTCTTTCGAGACATGATCGCCCAAGCGTGTATCACGTATGGCACTTAACTGACTGACATACGATACCACTGACACAATTTCGTCTACCGCATTCAAATGGTATGCTGCATACTATACCATTGTCAGAATTTCGTAGGTCACATTCAAAGGTAGACCACATACTATGCCGGCACCTATAATTGTTCTTACTCTGTTTATTCGATTAAGTAATTTAAATCCAACAACGAAATAATAAGAGTCCTCGTCTTCGGTCATTTTGTTGGGAAACCGTAATAAGTTGCTGGTACACGATCTATTCTAATTTAGGTGGCTGTGATTACAAGTTAATACCAGTGTTGTTTGGAATAAGACAATCTTGAAACAACGTACTTTGAAAAAAAAAATGTAACACGATCATGCATAAAAATGAAACACGCGAATTTAGGATGAGACGCCAGTCAAGGATTTTATATAACAAATTACAATTTATTTGAATTTTATCTACTTTATATTAATTTACTTACACACATTAATTTGTGTTTGATAAAACCCTTGAGAAGAATGGAGAAGTTAGCTTACACACATTGACGTGTGTTTAATAAAAACCTTCAAAAATGCTAGGAAGGCCTTATCAGTGGTCGAATAATAATACCAATTTTTATTTTCTGAATCTTTCAAAACGCTACCAGAAGTTCCACTCGAAGCTTATGCGTAGATGTTTTATTTTGGTCATTCGACTCCTGCTTTGAGAACATGCCCGATTGGGGAAAATTGCAATCGCAACATCATTGAATTTAATTCTTGGGCAAATATCGTCGACGTTTGAATGTTCTTGTTATTTTCAAAAAATTAACCCGGTAAGGCCATGATGGTAACAAAAACCATTTTCTGCTGGGTACCCCGCAAATCTTGTTTTATAGAGCTTCGTATTGATACGGAAACCAGTGGTAAGTTTTTTGCCCAATCGTTTGGGTTACCCCTAGCTGCAAATGCAGCTTTTAACTAACAATGAAACCTTGCCACCATACCATTTACGCATGGATGGCATGATGTTGTCTTCGTATTATGTATACCAAGAACTCTAAAATAGATTAGTGTTATATCCCGAAAAGGAATACAGTATAAAATGATCAGTTGAAGAATGGAACTCCACACCAAGAATAAGAAATACAGGTTTATTGTACTAAGTTACAATTAACAATAATACACATATAGGCAAGCCACAGGTTGGAGCGGAATCGACTATCGAATAGTGAATGCCTTCGCCTAAGACCTTTTTTCTGTATTTACTGTATTTACTAGCCTTCCCACGCAAGGCCAGATGTAACACATGGTCATTTTATAGTGGGTATTCCCGGCCATATAGCCGGGTCAAAAAATGTCTGTCTATTTTTCCCCAGTCGTGGTTCTAAACCACGACTGGGTTTGTGCTCTCTGCTCGGAAGCAGAGAGCGCCCTCTACCCGAAGGCAGAGAGCTGACAGTGTCATAGAGCAGTCAGGCGAATGCCTAAGACCTTTTTTCTTCGTCGTACCGCTCGTCACCGTCTTTTATAAAGTTGAGCATTCTATTCTCGGGGAAGGCAAGATGTTCCACTATCACAATTAGACTGAAACTAAGAACTACAAACGGTCGGGATTGTGTTTGGTATACCAAATTGTGAAATCCATTTGTCGAGAAATGTAGTAACGACCTTTTCTGTGTTGGGGTTTTTCGATAGCCCTGTATACTAGTAAGCCAGCCATGAGCTGACTCATTTTATAGTTCACCAATAAAAGAGGTAACCAATCAGAAGGCTCAAAATATTCAATGCGACGCATATAAAAGGCGATCATATTTTCCCGAGCATTGGCGATATAGTCCGATTCAGTAGAGTGTCTGACTCGTGAGTGTTAATCTTTGACGTTGTTTCATTGAACAGATTACGTACTGCGCTGTATTCTATATTCATAAACTATGGTGGACATGGTCGACATTCTGTACTGGTATCTTCGATCAGATGTGCCGTCGGCCAACGTGAGTAGCGATCGACAGCAGTTAGGATGTATTGATAGCCTCTTGATTGCATAAAATGACCAACCAAGTCGATATGGACGTTGACATGTCCGACACAGTAAAAATTGCCTTGGAAAATCTAGTGTCTACCGATTTTAAGATGCTGGTAGAATATAGAATTTTTAACTCAGTCTCGTATGTCAGTCGTAATACTCGGTCACACGAATCACTGTGTGATGAGACATGCCAGGAAAGTGTTGGAAAACAGCTTTACGTGATGTTAAGGTCTTGGGTTTTTAAGACTAGTATCACGCAAAAATACCCTTGGGAAAGGTATTAATCCGTCTCTTCTAGTTATGGGTTAAATAGCAGGACAGATTGGGTTCTATAGCCTTGGTCGGCAACCAGTCTACCGCAGAAAGCAATGGCAACCTACTGCGGGATAATCTTCTGCCCAGTCAGTCATGTCTCTTTCGAGACATGATCGCCCAAGCGTGTATCACGTACGGCACTTAACTGACTGATCACGCAAAATCCTTGCTCAAATGTGATGCCAACTTAGTCAACTAGAGTGATGTCCCTTGCATTGCTAAACACATGGTTTCGTTTGATTCTTGCTCCTTGGCAATAATATCAGCTTTAAACAGCTTTATCTAAATGATGAAGTGATGTTCTAGAAAATGTATCTGCAACAGTGTTATGATGTCCCTGAATTTATTTAACTGTTGAAGTAAATTGCGATATAAAATCAAGTTGACGCAATTCTCTCGGTTAGTATTTGATTGAAGTAGAATTCAATTTATAAGTTAAAGCTTTGTGATAATCAGTGAAACTCACAAAGTCTCTGGCTTCTAATAAATGCTGATACAGTTCTCTGGAGAAAGTTAATTCTTTGGAGCTAGAGTCATTTTTAGAAGAAAAAAAATAAGCTGAGAGATATTATCATTTACTTGGTGTAAAACAACCCCAACCACAACCACACTAGTCAGTCAGTTAAGTGCCATACGTGATACACTAGTATCACTAGTTGTTAATGTCAAATTTATCATTACGCAAATAACTTAATTTGGCGTAATTAAATAAAACTCTTTTCGCATTTTCCATTGCTTGAGTTTGTTCGTAATTTAATTTAATATTTTTATTCTTTCCTTTTAACAAAGAGGTGAGTGGTGATAAAATGTCTGAAAAATTAAGAATATGATTTCTGTAAATATTGATAAGATCGATGAAACACTTGAGCTGTCACACCGATATCGGCGTTAGTAAATCGGAAATGGCATTAACTTTCTCTTGAACATGTGTGACTCCTTCCTGTGAGACAGTATGTCATGAAAAGTTTAATTTTTTTTCTGGATTAATTCTTAATCTGTATTCTGTTAGTCTTTCAAACACTTGTTGCAAAGTATGTAGAATGTTCTGATTTGTCCTTACCAGCTATCAATGTACGCGAAAACAAAAGCTAGTCCTCTAACAACTTCGTAGATAAATTTCTGAAATGTTTGCGCCGTATTTCAAAGTCCGAAAGGCATTTTAATAAATTCGAATAAACCACACTGGTAAGTAACTGCCAACTTGCATATATCGTCCTCTGTAACTAGAATTTGATAAGCCTTCACCAATTCAATTTCAGAAAAAAATTGTTGCTCCCTGCGGTGATGGAGTGAAATCGCTAATAAATCGTAACGGATAAGGATCTGAGGTTGTGGCAGCAGAAACAAATGAATTGGAGATACCCAAGAACTTTTAGACAGGCGGACAATTCTGTTTCATTAGGTTATGAAACTTTTGTTTGGCAAATTTATAAATGCTCGGTAGCAGTCTACGCAATACTGCATAAGTAGACTGTGGTGATACCGGCGAGCATAGCGAGGGACCGGATGTTTGCACTCACACGACCAAAAAGCAAATGACCAAAACTCGTCGGTGCGCATCCGGCTTCGCGCAGATGTTCCGGTTGAAAACTAAAAATTAATTAAATATTAAATTCCAGTTCGCGAGCCTACGCGAATTTTATTTATCGGCCAATGGGAAGCCCAGAATTAAAGACAAGTGTGAATTCCCAAATGATCTGCTGCGATCCAAAAAGTCGAAATAAAAAGCCGATACAGAAAGCATAGACAGAAAGACATACAGACCGACCCAGACAGATTCGAGAGAGACGAGTGTAATTAGTATCTCCTCTTGATCGACGTCAAGCGGTTTACTATGCTCGCCTCCCTTACCTCTCTTCTCCTTCTTCGCTGTCTCAAAACTACTTACTGACCAAAGGAGCGGATACATCAAAGACATTCCTTACTTACAACGCTCCCACATACCTAAGTATTAATTCTCTTTTCAGCATTTTATTGCCATGAACATTTTAACGTCCGTTGGACCCATATTTAAAGGATTACTTTAATTGTAAAAACCTTAATTGATATGTGTATATATAAAATGTTATTTTTCAACTCAATTTGTTTTTCTTAATTTATAATCTTTTTATGACTTATAGTGGGCTATCTACAACGAGGCCAAATTCCGTTAATCTACAACAATATACAGCTGCCCTTCAAAAGAACGTCTCCCCACTATAAGGCTGTCCTTTTGTCTGAATGTGATGAGTAGTCGTGTGCTTAACAACTTTAGGCTGTAATAAAGCACGGATTGTGTCCGGGTGTTGTCAAAAAATGTGACTGAATTCGCTTTCCGGGGAAAGTGGAACAGCAATTCCCGTGATAAGATATGAAGTGCAAACGCCTGAAACTTTCAACTTTCAAGGTCCTTTTTGCCAAATTCACTGATAATTTGTACTGAGAAAGTCAGCTCCAATAATGGATATTTTAACGTCTGCTACTATAAATACTCATCTGAACTCTCGCAACCTAAGTATTTTGTCACCTTACGTCGTTATAATCGATCCATTTTCTGCCTGCATCTCATACGATGGAGTTGAGGCACTTTGCTTTTTCATACTAGACGTGACTTGAATGACACTGACCTATGCTCGCGTGTCTATAAGAAAATTCGTGTTAGTCGATTTGTCAAGCAAATAATATAAACCACTACGCTGTGATGTTATCTGTCCAGTCAATGGAGTCGCACACATTGACTTGCTGATTCGTTTCTCTGGTAACTGCACGGCGTATTGCATATGTGGGTTTTGTTACCAAAACTGCTATGTACCAACATAATGTATCATCTTTTGTTTGGTTTTTATACCTACTGGCATTCCTTTTTCTCTTTCCGACCTGGATGAAACGGGATCTGCTGTTTCTGCACCTAGTTGTTACATTTGAATAGTCCGTTCAGAGATCGCCTTTTAAATTGACTAATTTCTTGATCTTTTTGACTGTCATTATTCAGAGCGCATTGAACAGTTATCTATTGCATGCATGCAATTGGTATCACCTAATTTTTAAAATCTTCATCTTTCGTCATAAATGTTAGGATCTGAGTAGCGGTCGTGGGTAACTTAGACATTAACATACGCCGTAAGATAGTATCGAACATTATATTTAGTCTCAGTAAGAATCTCATATGACGTAGAAGTTGCGAGGGCGTATTATCGTCCAGTTCGACATTATTGAATATATCTCTAAGCTTGCTCTCATCCGACTTTCCAGCTCGCTTAATTACTGCTTGCTTAAACATATCGTACGGTAGCTCTTCTTGTGGTCAGTCAGTTAAGTGCCATACGCGATACACGCTTGGGCGATCATGTCTCGAAAGAGACATGACTGACTGGGCAGAAGATTATCCCGCAGTAGGTTGCCATTGCTTTCTGCGGTAGACTGGTTGCCGACCAAGGCTATAGAACCCAATCTGTCCTGTTATTTAACCCATAACTGGAAGGAAGAGACGGATTAATACCTTTCCCAAGGGTATTTGCGCGTAAGTGAATACAATGGATTCAACTGGAATTCGAACTCGGCTCCCGGGTTTCTCGTTCCGAGCCGATATCCACTGGACCACAACGCACATCCTTGTGGTAAGCATTGTAAAAGATTTACAACTTCTATAGCCACTTCTATGCGTAGTTTCTTCACTACATAGCAGTACTCCAGTCGCTGGGAAGCAATGTTTTTTTGCGTTAAAAATGAATTGCAGTTGCAAAAGCCAAACATTGTCGTTGAGCTGAAAGAAGCAAGGTTTAAGGTTAACGCCGCTTCCATGTATTGTACTTCTGCATCCTGCTCTATGATCAATAAAATAAACTTCGCGGTAAAAACATGAGGATTGTCTGCAATCACGAATTTGTACAGAAAAAAAAATAACGGTCTGCTTTCTAAAAGTTTGTCTCAAATCGGTATATCAACAATTGTTGGGGGGTCCGTAATAAGTTGCTGATGCACGATCTATTCTAATTTAGGTAGCTGTGGTTACAAGCTAATACGGGTGTTGTCTGGAATAAGATAATCTTGAAACAACGTACTTTCAAAAAATGAAACGTAACACAACTATGTTTTATTGGGAATTTCCCAATTTTAATTGGTAACAATATTGTGACACCAGCGAGAAGAAAGGAACACAAACACTGATGAAGATGTTATAAACATGTATTTACAGGAAAAGAGAGAAAAGAAGAAAGAATAGTCTCTTGCAAACAGTCGGGTTTGCAGAACTTATCTTAAAGATGCGTCCTTTTAACAGTCTATATTTCCTGTGTCGTTATGGCTGGGTTGAAGAAATAGAGCCTTGACTTCTGTGCTGCAGTTGCTGTCAAAGCCCCTCACGTATCCTGGGTCTAGATGACGGAGAAGAAGACGGGGACGTCTTGTGTCTAAGGTCCCAACAAGCAAAAGAGGAAGGGAGTTTTTAAAACCCGCTCACGTGGGGAGTTTGTTGAGAATCTAAAAAGGTAGCCCGTGATTGGTTGTTTTTCATCCAATCACGGGGCACCCAGTTGGCCACTCCGTAATAATTTATATAGTTTATGTAATGCATTAAAATTAAACAAGCTAATTTAGAATTAAACGCCAGACAAGAATATTCTTAAATAACAAATAAAAATTTATTGAATGTTTCTACACCTTGTAGTGAGTTTATAATAAAAAATCCTTGAGAATAAAGAAAAAGTTCATTTATACACATTGAGGTAAATTTAATAAAATCTTTGAGAAGTTTAATAAAACTCTTCAAAAATGTGAAGGATGCGCTGTCAGTGATCGAATAATAATATCAATTTTATTTTCCGAATTTTCCAAAACGCTACCTAAGTACCACTCGAAGCCTATGCGTAGATGTCTGATTTTGGTCATTCGACTCCTGACTTTGAAACAGAAACTTCCAGTCGACACGACAATTTCCGTACACGACTCTCTTCACTACGTACACTTCTTCCCTTGAATTCTTTCACTGTATTTGTGCTTGATATCCAAATAAAGGTGATGACCTATCACAAAAGGTGAAAATGAAAAGAGTGAAAAAGACATATCGTCCTCGGGCAACTTAAGGGCAAAGAAACAGAAAAAAAAGAACGTCTCCAAATGATTCACGTGTGAAACTGTCTCTTTTTTTTTTTTTTTTTTAATCCCCGCCCGTCATCTAAATGTAAACAGACTGAGCATGCGTACAACATCAGCAGAATTAAAATGCATGAGGGCAAAAACGGAAAACGAAAAAGAAATTAGTATAGGGCTTAATACTGAAGATGTAGCGTGACTACAATCGAGACAGAACCGCGGGCGATTCCAGCTTTTGCAAATCCCCTACTGCAGCTTCTTAATGATTTCACATTTCTCTTCCTCTGATTTTTCGTGTTTACAAAGAGGAAGACAATAAAGTAAGAAAACTTACTCATAGAGCAGAGATAAACTAAATATGAGGATTTGTTTTGTTTTTGATACACGGGCCATTATTATTTTCTTGGCCTCTTGTCTAACATAATTAAAAGACAGTTTAAAAGTATTAATCGCATTTTCGTGATTTATTTAAGTCAGGAATTTGTGACAGATGGTTAATAATACTTGACCTGAAGTGCGAAAGATGTCTATTATGCTTGGTTTTGCTCTTGAGGAAGGAAAATTTAACAAATAACTAAAAATACCTGTGAAAATTTCACGGTTTTCCTATTTTAATTTTATGATAGATACCTTCACTAAATCGCCGAAAAAACAGAGTATGAAGAAAAAAAGATCTCAAACTTATTAACCCTCTAGGGCCATTCGTATCATATTTGATACAGTATGAAAACAAGCCTTGAAAGAAATATTTTCCTGAAAAATTTTTTAAGAGAAATATTTTATAAATTTCAAATGAAAGCAGTACTGACTGCTCAGTCAATGAATACCAAATGTTTCCTTATAGGGAAATACTGTATCAAATATGATACGAATGGCCCTAGAGGGTTAATAGATAGATAGATAGATAAACAGACTGAGATTAACCCTCTAGGGCCATTCGTATCATATTTGATACAGTATGAAAACAAGCCTTGAAAGAAATATTTTCCTGAAAAATTTTTTAAGAGAAATATTTTATAAATTTCAAATGAAAGCAGTACTGACTGCTCAGTCAATGAATACCAAATGTTTCCTTATAGGGAAATACTGTATCAAATATGATACGAATGGCCCTAGAGGGTTAATAGATAGATAGATAGATAAACAGACTGAGATTAACCCTCTAGGGCCATTCGTATCATATTTGATACAGTATGAAAACAAGCCTTGAAAGAAATATTTTCCTGAAAAATTTTTTAATAGAAATATTTTATAAATTTCAAATGAAAGCAGTACTGACTGCTCAGTCAATGAATACCAAATGTTTCCTTATAGGGAAATACTGTATCAAATATGATACGAATGGCCCTAGGGGGTTAATAGATAGATAGATAGATAAACAGACTGAGATTAACCCTCTAGGGCCATTCGTATCATATTTGATACAGTATGAAAACAAGCCTTGAAAGAAATATTTTCCTGAAAAATTTTTTAAGAGAAATATTTTATAAATTTCAAATGAAAGCAGTACTGACTGCTCAGTCAATGAATACCAAATGTTTCCTCATAGGGAAATACCAAATGTTTCCTTATAGGGAAATACTGTATCAAATATGATACGAATGGCCCTAGAGGGTTAATAGATAGATAGATAGATAAACAGACTGAGATTAACCCTCTAGGGCCATTCGTATCATATTTAATACAGTATGAAAACAAGCCTTGAAAGAAATATTTTCCTGAAAAATTTTTTAATAGAAATATTTTATAAATTTCAAATGAAAGCAGTACTGACTGCTCAGTCAATGAATACCAAATGTTTCCTTATAGGGAAATACCAAATGTTTCCTTATAGGGAAATACTGTATCAAATATGATACGAATGGCCCTAGAGGGTTAAAAACAAACTTTTTTCATCAAAATGTTTATGTTATTAAAAGGAAAGACCAAAAGATTTTTAATTACATTTTAACATTTTTTACTCTTTTCTAACACGTTCGAAATTTTGGTAAAAAATCTTATTTTGATTTTAGTTAGCAGGTAATCAAATTGTTACGAGATTTTACAATGGTAAATGTAATATTACGTAAATCAAGTTTTTTTTTCTATGAAAAACGCACTAATTTAGAAATTCTTGCAAAAATCAAATAATTGTCGGATTTTAATGAAACTTTCGGAAATTATTCAAAAATGAATGAAATTATTTCATAATTAAGAAATACTTTTATTCTAAATGTCATGCTATAAACAATACTTGCGTAAATCAGATTAATTTAACGTTAAATTTGCTAATTTTCCAAAAATAACGTGTCACAGATGTATATTTTATTTTTGCAAAATTTTTAAAACCGAGAATATTTTGTATACGAATGTGTCGATCGCTCAAAAATGCCCGAAAAATTGAAAAAAAAAAATACTTTTTTTTAATATCAAATTTAAGATTCCAATCAATATAATTTGTTTGAAATACACTAGAGTATTTTGCTTACTAGAAATAGTAAATTTAATCATTTAGCTTTCAATTAAAACTAAAATAAAAGTTTCAAGAAAACTTTTTATTTTTACAAAATCAGTTTAAGTGTTAGTTTTCGAAAATGAGTGGAGGTCCCTTTCTTATTATGAATCTTATTTTTGATATTATATATTATTTAAGACGTTATTTTAAATGGATGCCCTTGTTTGAAATAGACACTGTTTTTATATTTAAAACTGTGTATTAAGTCTGCAAACTTAACAAAGAAAATATGCTCTCTTGCCGAGTTCTTATTGATTGATTCGTTTTTTACGGCTTTTCAACACTTTGCACGTTATTTAAAGTCAGAAAATATTTTTAGATTGTAAGATTTTTTTTTATTTTGAAATAATATTTTTTTAGTGATACAAGTCTTACCCTATAGCTTGGGGACAAGAGGTGGATTCATACTTTTCCCAAGGGTATTTGCGTGCAGGTGAATATAATCAACCCAACAAGGATTGGAACTCAGTTTTCCGATTAACAATTCCGAATCATAATCCATTGCACCAACAGCACATCCAATCTCACAACGCCTGTTATTCCTAAGCGGTCGTTAATCTAGATACTGACCAGGCTCGATGTTATTAAACTTCGGTGTTCGTACAAGAACCAATGTTTCAACGTGATGAGGTCGTAAGTCCTAAGGAATCTTAATTAGTTACTGACTGAAAAAAAAACTCATGGCGAATTCTACGACAAAATATCCGAAGAAATCCCGCTATCGCACCGTTAAATATTTGAGCTTAACAACTTTAATAAAATATTGCAATAACAATCATAAATACGAATTTACTAAGAAGTAAGGGGGTACAAATGAAAAGATTTGAAATTGTCAACTATTCCCATTTCATTAAAACAGACTTTAAATCCATGAGTGTTGTCGCCTTTTTTATCCTTTCTTCTTTCTTTCATTTCTTCACTAGTCTCTCTGATATGTCTTTCCACGCGATCAAAACAGAATAGTCCATTATTTATGAAGAATCGGCAGGACGTAACAGTCGTGCTAAAGAACTAAAAGAGGGACAAGCAGAACTGTAATTGGAAATTAAATTTATGAAAGAAAACAAAATAAAATACAGGGTGCGATAGAAATATCTCCCACATTTTAACTTGTCATCTATGTGGTGCTAGCAAACTTAAGCAAGTTACTTTTTTTTTCTTTTTTTTTTATTATTATCTAGCTAATGTGCATTGTGGCACAGTGGATATCCACTCAGAATGAGAAATCAGGTAGTTGAGTTCGAATTCTAGCTGAATTCATTGCATTCACTTATGTGCAAATACTCTTGAAAAAGGTATTAATCCGTCTCTTCCTTCCAGTTATAGGTTAAATAACAGGACAGATTGGGTTCTATAGCCTTGGCTGGCAACCAGTCTACTGCAGAAAGCAATGGCAACCTACTGCGAGATAATCTTATGCACAGTCAGTCATGTCTTTTTCGAGACATGATAGCCCAAGCGTGGTTCACATATGGCACTTAACTGACTGAATGTCTTACCGTTTTCCTTTCAGATACCAGCATGGTTTGAACCGGTTCACACCGCGCGTTTGCTCTTGAAGACACAGAGAGCTTTTCCTGCTTATTTCAGGTTACGTCAGAATGATGTTGTTCCAGAAGGAAAATCGATGCTGCTATGTATTTTAAAATTTTAGTGCCACAACAAATAAACGAAAACCACCTGGAAGATCTCGAGTCACTGAAACTTCCAAATAATGGAAAACTTTAGAATTCATCTACAACGGTTTATGGCAAATAGAGGCCAGAATTTTGAAGATTTCATTTTTAAAACCAAATAAATAAAAATCGTATCCCTTTATTTACACAACAGTGAAATGATTTAATTTATTTTTTAATAGCAGTTACCTTTTTCTTTTTGTCACTCCTTAAAATATAGGAGTTATTTTTGCTGCACCCAGTATTATAATTAACCTAAATATTTTATTCAGAAACAGAATCAAAAATCTTACAAATAAACAAAACAAGCAAAAAACGGTTAATTACCTCCAAGAAGGAACTGAACTATCTCATCTGCTGAAATTTTCTAAGTTTAATTTCGTCATATATAAACTCATAATTGTGGTGCGTCTGGTGAGAATCAAATTCACAACAATACTGATGATCTCCGAACAATTATCCCAAAGCAAGTCATCCTACTGAACATCACTAAGCTTGACTTAGTCTGGCATAAGGCCACAAATGCTGAGTAATTAGTGATGATTAAACACACTCATGTAAATATACAATACGGCCTTAACCTCAGCTCTCCACCAACTGACAATGATCACCACACATTAAATTTCCATCCTCAGTCTCTTCGATGTTCTCTGAAAGCTGGGGAACAAGTTCACTGCATGGTTACAAATTAACACTATGCAAGAATAATGGTTTGTTGACAAATAAGAAGGCAAATCCTGTTTTCCATATTATATGCAGTTGCTTTATTCAGGGCATTATCTGTCATCTCTTCCCCACTACCAACTCCTCGACCATCTATTCATCCTCATATCGGGGCTAGCAAAGCGGAACCATGATACACAGACATGTTCATCTCCCATCAAGAGCAGAACTGCACTCTCTCCCAATTCCAAGAATGACTTAATATAGACCGGTACCCAGATATAACACATTTCCAGTTTTCTTGCTTCTTGATCTCTAAAAATCCCTCATTCTTCTGGGTTTGATGATAAACTATATCTGGCAGTAAGGCTTCCAATCAAGAGATTGGGAGTTTTGAGGAGCTGTTAATCACTCATGTTCTCGGATCCACCCTAAGCCCTGGTGGTAGCACCAGTTAGAGTCCCAGCTATGCGCAAATAGGGAACTCCCAACCAAAAACAAAACACTATGAAATTATAAAAATACATTTTCATAGTAAAAATACCAGCAATACATTATTAAATAAAGAAATTACAAACAATACCCATTATAGTAAAATTACAAACAATGCCCATTACAGTAGCAATTGTTTACTAGATTAACTTAAGAAGCATGTCTATAAGCTTATAGTCCTTTTTTAACATGTCAGTAGATACATTTTGTATACATTTTTTTATTGCAGACAAAGACATAAAATGGGCCTTAAAATGCCTGCTCCAACCCCACCAAAAAAAAAACAAACATAACAACAAAAAAAGAAACTTTCCCAATGAATGGAAATCCTTATCCTTTACAAAATGCCCAACACCCAACTTGTAAAGGGGACTGAATTGTTGGTCGCTTTACCCAAATGTTTTGGCCAGAAGTTTTGACTGCAAATTAGTGTCATTTTCAGCACGTCTTCTAGTTTCCAAGCATGTGCATCCACTAAGGACCAGTCAGGTTTCTTCAACATCCACAGAACCAACCTGTGATTTATACTGCAACTATGCTGAACAGACCTTAGTTACAGTTAAATTATGTACCCCACCAGTGCCTATCTATGTGCCGTGTCCCTTCTGAACATGGGCAATCATGGCTTTCCACAACTTTCAATCTTTTGTCACTCATAGTAATCTTTGTCATTTTGCTATATTTCCTAATCCTTGTTTTGCCAGCCAAATGCACAAGCTCATTAAGTAGGTCATTCACTGCTTTCCTCAGTCCTTGCCTTCAGTATACCGTGAGTGACAAATTCTCCAAGTTTTCTTTCCGCATAATCTACCTTAGGAATTTTAACCATCTGTTTCTAAGTGTAAGTTTTCCATTCAAAGTGATCTTTCTCCAGTATTTGTTGCCAATAAAGATAGTCCAATATACCCTACAATTTAACCTATAGCTGGAGGTAGCAGAGATAGATTCATTCCTTTCCAAGATGCCTTTGTGCCAAAGTGGGCATAATGATGTCAACCAGAATTCAAACTCGGCTCACCAATTTCTCTAACGGCTCGCACATCCTGTCTTCCTGACTGACAGAAAATAAAACAAAACCGTTGAATAAATAAAGGAAAGAAACAGTTACTAAGTTGTTTGTAATGGTCAAGATTTTCAAAGGAACATCTTTTCCCATGTGGGACATTATAAACCCAGGAAAGAAAATCGTACACCTGTTGTGAAAACTTACATTGTTTGCTATCTTCACAGATATCTTTTGCCTTAGAAGCCATTGTCTATCCATGTGGTACAGCTACTGTATCAAAAACACGTGTTTTTGTGAGTTATTCCCCTTGGCTTCACCAAAGGCCTGTCAGATGTCACTGCTTTAATCTATAAAAAGACAAACATGTCCTCTCTCTTTCTTTCTGTCTTCCTCTTGCTCTAAGATGCCGTAGAATGTGCTGCTGGTGTGTATTTGTTTGCTTGGTCCACTGACAGCTGAACTCTCAAACATGCACAGATATGTATCACACACACCAACAAGCAAATTCTTAATAGCTAAGTTTTTAATAAATTTTCCTTTACTTTCAGTTATGTAAATATTAATGTAATTTATTTTGTTAATACATGCATTTCAGTCAGTCAGTTAAGTGCCATACATGATACACGATTTGAGCGATCATGTCTCAAAAGAGACATGACTGACTGGGTAGAAGATTATCCCGCAGTAGGTTGCCATTGCTTTCTATGGTAGACTGGTTGCCAGCAAAGTGTATAGAACCCAATCTGTCCTGTTATTTGACTCATAGCCAGAGGCGGAAGAGATGTATTATATTATTAAGTAGTAATTAGTGGGGGATCAGTTTATTACTTTATAGTAGGTACCTCCAATCAATTCTTAGATACCTAAATTTAAATTGAAAATTTAAAAATAATTAATCTATCTTCAAGCTTTAAAATTAGGTCTATTTGAAAGCCAAGGGATTAAAGTTAGTAATTCCAATAATCAAAATACACTGGTGTATTTTAAACTGAAATTATATCGATTGGAATTCGAAATTTTTCAAAAAAACAAACTTTAAATTTTCCGCCATTTTTTGATTTATTGACAAGTTACGTCAACATTAGCCAACTTTCTGTTTAAAAAATCTTGAAAAAAAATATATACATCAAAGACACTTTTTTAAAGTGAATTGTTTAAATTGAACCTTACCTTAATCTAATTTCACACAATAGTAATTCCTTACTTTATGAAATTTAAGACAGAAACTTATCTTAAATACAGTAGTCCTGTCATCAACGTAATTTGAGCAGTGATTGATTGAATATGTCAGCTACTGTCTGTCAACACCCCAAGTATGGCGTCCGGAAGTGCCAAATTTTTATGTATCTAAAAAACCGGTTTCTGTTTTTTAACTGCATAGCTAACCATAACATAGTATTTTCATCAATTACATGATATTTTATACAATGTTCGTTTAGCATTATAGCTGGATGATTGAATATGCTTGCTAAATAAATAAAAATTGAAATTGCTTTTAAAATAATTTTACAATCTAATAACAAAGAATGAAATTAAAATAACCCAGTAAAGTTATGAAATATTATGCTAATTATTAATATTTTATTATGCCTTATTCATATTAATTAGTAAGATAACTAGGTAAAAATATCTAATTTAATTTTTACATAACTGTAGATGTTATAAATAAGTATTTTGTACATGTCATACTGTATTTATGCAATATTTTGAAGAGAAAGGAATTTCGGAAATATTTTGTGGCCCTGAAAAGGGCCATGGTGTTTTCTTAATTGGCACTCCAATCCTCCTCACTGTTTAGCTGCTTTTCCAGGTACAGGTATGTAGGTATCTCCCTTAATTTGATAACTAAGAGTAAAATAATTTTATAACATGTGTTTTGTACAATCATTTACAATTTAAAAAAGAACATGAAAGTAGGAGTTAATCAATAAAAATGCATAAATTCAATAGTAGGATTAGGCTATGAAATAAAATAGAAAAAAATGTCTTTTTCATTCAATTGAAAATAAAAAATATGAAACCTTTTCCAATTTGTTTTAATCTTAGCTAGGCACCATAAAATTGTAGTACATATTTGTTTCTTAAAAACATTCTGCAAACACAAATTGAAATTAAACATATTTTTTTAAAATTCCAACTTTCTCTTGATTTTTTCCTTTGTGAATGTAGGTATCTCCCTTAATTTGATAACTAAAGGTAAAAATAATTTTATAACATGTGTTTTGTACATTCATTTACAATTAAAAATAAACTTTAAAGTATTAGGTTAACATTGAAAATGCATAATTTCATTAGTAGGATTAAGCTATGAAATAAAGAAACTAAAAAATGGCTTTTTCATTCAATTGAAAAGAAAAAATGAAACCTTTTCCAAATTGTTTTAATCTTAGCCTATGCACCATAACATTGTAGTACATATTTATTTCTTAGTCACATTTTGCAAACACACATTGAAAGTAAACATTTTTATCCCTAATAATTTTTTTTATGAATCATTACCACATACCACTGGAATGAACAGCCCAAAAAAGCAAAACAAATAAAAAAGAAGTTTTGATGTTTTTTCTAAATTCTGTCAGGTAGATAGATTCACAATTAATATTAAAAATGATTAAATAAGTTTAAAATATAAAAGTTACTTGAAATATTTAAATTCTGACTAGAAATGACTGCTTTCTTGAGCGATTCAGAGACACGCATGAAAAGAATAGCAGTAAGGACCTTCGGGGTTTATATACTGGAAAATTTTATGTAAGAGCGGACAACCCTTGAGTCACGTGACCTTTTACAGATTTATATCATTTATGGGCACCCGTACTTACCAAAAATGGGAAATTAACATGCAAAAATAAACAGTTTTAATTAAATTACAAAAAAAAGCTTCTCTTTTAGAGTAACTTTTTAAATTTTTCGATTAATAAATATATTTGCCACACATTAATTAAAAAACATCTGAGAGACCTATAAAGAGAAAATTGTAAAAGACTTATGAAACTTTTTAAATTACTTAATAAAAAATATGAAAAATAAAAACAATTCTTGTAAAAATTCATTACTAACGGAAATTTTTTTTTTATTCAGACGATGACACAATTTTAATTTATGTTTATAAAAGTAATTAAAAGTTTACCCAAATAAAAATTGGCATAGTTTTATTGCATTTTTGTTTTCCTAATTCAGAGCTGATTTTCTAAAAGGTAGCTTGTTTTGAAGAAAAAAAGACAGTTGATTAGCTTTCCTTAATGACTCCTGAATTTAATGAAAACTATCTATATTTTGTGACCAAGTTGCATTTTTCAACATTTCTGGAAATTAAATATTGGGGGGGAAACAAATTAAAAAAAAAAATTTTTTACCAATATTTTATAAAAATAATTATTTCAAAAATCATTTCAGTCATTTGTGAATAGGTCCTGAAATTTTCATCAAAATCAGACGATTATTTGAGTTTTGCAAGAATTTCCAAATTAATGTGTCTCTCACAGTCAAAAAATGCCTTCGCGTAATATTACGCTGTTGACGTAATAAACTCTAGCGTCAATTTACCCCTTTCACTGACAAGAGAAAAAAAAAAAAAAGATTTTCTACCACTAAATGAGCCTTTCAGAACCTGTTAGAACAATTTTAAAAATTTGTAAAAATAATTAAAAAATACTTTGATCTATCCTCTTTATGATAGCATAAACATTTTGCCGAGAAAACTTTGTTTTTATTTAGTTTGAGGCCTTTTACTTCAGACTATGCTGATTTTCCCACGGTAAAATTGGAGGTACCTACTTTATAGCAATAGAAAACCGATGCCCCACTTTACAACCAGTATAAGCCTTAATCATGATTTCAACTATTAAATTCAGTCAGTCAGTTAAGTGCCATACATGATACACGCTTTGGATGATCATGTCTTGAAATAGACATGACTGACTATGCATAAGATTATCCTGCAGTAGGTTGCCATTGCTTTCTGCAGTAGACTGGTTGCCCAATCTGTCCTCTTATTTAACCTATAACTGGAGGGAAGAGACGGATTAATAACTTTCCTAAGAGTATTTGTGCAGAAGTGAATGCAAGGAATACATGCATTTATTTGTTGTTTAAATTTCATGTTTTGTTTTTCTTATTTTAACCAGACTCACATGAGTCAACCAAATAACATTTGCGAGACGTATGCTCTAAGCACCATTAAATATTTACATAAAAACATCAACACCTCACAGAAAAAGCAATGATTCCTGGAAAAACTATTGTCATAATCAAGCAATGTTATTTGAATCGTGCAGTTAAAAAGACTGTATGGAGAGAATCTTTTTTTCTCTCTCAAACAATTTTTTTATATTATTTTATGTTAAATACCAGTG
The DNA here is from genome assembly GCA_037127315.1 of Ascarosepion bandense. Lineage (NCBI taxonomy): Eukaryota > Metazoa > Mollusca > Cephalopoda > Sepiida > Sepiidae > Ascarosepion > Ascarosepion bandense. Next base: position 1,695,795 of record JBBBDQ010000199.1, on the reverse strand, counting down.
TTCAAAAGAAAAATTTATCTCCAGTGGAATTCAACAACAGGTAAGTGAAAGATTCATGTCTCTATATAGCACTAGCAGTATAGCCCGGTGTTGCTCGGATGTAATGAAAGCTTTAAAATAAATCCATGGACCTGGAGCTCAGACTCAGCCGAAAGTATATTTGAAATAAAATAAAATAATTGCGACAATTTACCAATCGCACCTAATTATATATATATATATATATATATATATATATATATATATATATATATATACACTAGCAGTATAGCTTGGCGTTGCTCAGGTGTAATGGAAGCTTTAAAACTAATCCATGGTTCCTGGAGCTCAGACTCAGCCTAAAGAATATAAGTTTGGTGAGAATCGGATAAAAATTGTGGATTTGTATAAAGGACATACAGATAGATAAACAGACATACACACAAACATCTTGCCTTTTACATATATATATATATTATCGATTTTCTGCACTATTGTAAAAACTGCAACCTTGAAACTTCTGAATATCATTTCTTATGTCTTTGTCTATGAGTGTATCAAATTTGATTAAAATCGGACCACTCCTACTATAACCTGATTTTTTCAATTAACGATTTTCGATTATTAATCGGGGGTACCTCGACACAAAACCTAGCTAAGAACACTCGCAGACGCTTATAGTACAACTGTGTAAATTTTCAAGAAAATCGGTTCAGCCATTTCAGAGTCTGTTGGTAACGGACACACACAAACACAGACACACACATACACACAGACAAAGTTCCATTTATAAATAAGTTTAGATGATAAGGGCTAATTTAGAATGGCATCTGGAAATTACTGCTAAGTAAAAAAAAACTGTAGTATTTATATTATTTGGACTATTGTCCTCATCATTGTTGCCATATGTACAACGTTTCGGCCATTGTACACTCCAGAGCATACAACGGCCAAAATGTCGTACAAATGGCAACAAAGATGAGGACAATAGTCCAAATAATGTAAATACTACCTCATCTCAGAAATATAGACAAATACTAACAAAATTTATGTATTGCAAGCATGATTCTGCAGCCCAATGCAGAAGAGAATAATTTAATTCTTTTAACATTTACTACTTACTTAAAATGCATTATTGTTGACCTGATAACAGGTGAGCTTGGAAGAAAGGTTTATATTTTCATATTTACTTCCCCTATTATGGGCATTATCATATTCCATATAATAACATCATATTTCACGGATAGAACAGAATGGCTTAAAGGAAAAAGAATGACAAATATCATTTGTTCTCTGAGAGAGTTTTAAACTATTATTATCTAAAAAAATTCTGATAATCTAAAAAGTTTATTTTCTGGCTTTAAATAGCCTGCAAAGGGTTGATAAATCATAGAAAACAAATTAATCAATGACTAAAGTTCTCTAATGGTGTGGGAAGGTATTTTAGAAAGTTGTGAAATAGTTGAACATCATTTTTATTTTAATTTCAGTTAATGTTTCAGTTTTTTGTTTTTTTTTTTTGCTCATTAACTTTTATTGTCTTAAATTATTGAGAGAATTCACACATTTTTTTTTATTTTCTTCACCATTCAATTTTTAAATGGCTTCTTAAATTAATTTTTACACATTCCCTCATGTATATATGGAAGAATTAGTCTCCTGGAAAATTCAGCCTGTGATGGTTTATTGTCGGAAATTTACCTTTGCCAGTTTCCCCACGGAGAAATCAGCTGTTACCCCACAGCACTGGCCTCATGCATGTTTGTGAGATCAGATGTGACATGCTTGGCCAATCATGTCTCTATTCAATTCTGAATCACCCATGATTATTTGCATGACTGTAACTTGACTAGAATTCAAACTGGGTTCTCTGATTTTTCATACCAAGCAGTTATTCAGTAAACTGTAGAAATCAAATAACTTACCTTTTAACATAGCTGTCTCCTTTTGACTCCCTGTAGGAAGGTGAACATTCAAGAGTGTGAGACTCACCTTCCTGATGTTTCCAACTAGCGTCTAGTTAGCAGACAAAAATAAACAGGGCTGTAGCTGAATACATGTCCCTATTTGGCCCAAAGACAAATGGTGGATATTGTGCTCAATATTTATGGAGCTCAATGTACACACTGAAATTATCAGCCAATCACTGCTTACGGAACAGACTTGCCTGTATCAGAATGGAATCTACCAGTATTATTTAAACCACCTACCAATTTGCCCCAGGGTGTTTTTTGATCAGTCAGACCCAACTTCTATTCTAGTTGAGTACTGGCTGGTTCTTCCACAAGATCTTTACATAGACCACCTGCACATCCAAGCTTACAGAACCTGATTCTTTGGCAATTTAGTGTATTTTAGTTTGGGTTATTCCTTACAGACTGTTTGCAGAACAGGGCTGCAACCATATCATGCCATGGGTGATAATTGGTACAGTCAGTAGCATGGTGTTTCATGGCCTACACCCAATCTCCCTCTTGGGGTCAAGTTTGGTTCTTCTCCTAAATTGGTTGGGGCACCTCAAAGTAGTGTAATGGTTAGCAAGCTTCTCTTGCTAGAACATATTACAACTGAGTAATGAGTTTGATCCTCACTGGGTACCCCATATTAAGTAGCAGTTAGAAAATCGTCTCCTAGACTGGTTGTTATTTGTTGCTGGGGTAGAAATAGTATTTGAGGTTGATGAGGAACTGTATATTAAAAGGAATAATAACTGGTCTGGAGATGTATAATCTCCACTTTCTAACCTTGACATAGATCAGAATCAATCATGGGCTCTTGTGGGAAAAGACATTCCCTATTCTGCAACCTCTTAACCACAGATACCGTCAAAAGCCTACCACTATTTCCATGGCAAATGTTCAGCTGAACTCCGTTCTTTAATTCTACTAGGTTCAACCTTAACATGATACTTCCGCTGAGTTGAATCATGCTCATTTCACCAATCTTCCAAATGTAAGAAGAAAGTTTCATTCAGTTTTCCTTTCTCCCCCAAAACTGTAACTTTATTTATACTATTTACATGTGGACTATTGTCCTCATCTTTGTTGTTGTTATCACAATGTTTCGATCAGTGTGCTCTCTGGCTTTCAACAGATCTATGTTGATCCAGATAGCCTACTCAGAATTCTGAACTGTATGCAATGTATGGGGGTAGATTTCCCAGTTTCCACTGAATCCAAGTACACACTATCTGGTCCATTAAACCCACAATTACTATGTCACCAAACCAACACTTTAATCCACTGTTATTTTGTCATAGGACTATACTCTGAAAGAGTTGAAACCTTAAATCTAACTTGCCTACTGATATGTACTGCAGCTGCTACGTTGTGGAACAGACCCCAGTGTGGGTGCTTCCCTAAACACTACAATCTTAACCTCTTCAAGTGAACTGTCAATTGTTATCTTCATTAAAAGTGGATCAATTTTTAAGACATTCTTGTGTCTATGTAAATATTTTTTTCTGGTGCTAACACTTCTGCCAATGTTTGATATCATTTGTCAAATTCTTAAACTTGTCTTTTCACTATTGATTTCATCTTTGTATAATTTTTCAGGTGACTCTAGCTTTATTCAGTTTAATGCTACCTTTTTTTACCTGCTCTTTCACCATCTCCTTTTTTGTTCATATCACAAACATTTTAAGTATTTTAACAGTAACTTCTACTTTAAGTGGCTATTGAGCCTTGCATTGGATGTAACTTTAGTATTAAAAAAAATGTGCCTAGCTTAATGAAAGCCAATGACTCTTTCTCACATCAATTTTGCCTTGTATCATTTCTCTATGGAAAATGTTTTTTTTTCTGAATAAAACAAGACCTCATAAGAAAAATGAGTTTTGAGTTTGAGTTTTGTTTAACAGCATATCAACTTCTGTGAGTTATTTAATGCAAAAAAGGTGGGGGGGGGGAGTTAATGTTCTTTTTTTAAAATATTCAGTTATAGTGAGAAGGTTGATTTAGATTTTGAGGAATTTTTTTTTATTTTAGAAAACTAAAGATGTCTTCTAGTTTTGTATTCAAAAATGTATTACTGGTAATAATAGTTTTCCTTCAAAAATGTATAATTTTCTGTAAAAGTTTATTTTTATGTATATATTTCTATAAAAGTCTATTTTTATACTTTCATAGTGTTTTGACCTCAGTTTGGGGATAAATTATTTGCCCATAGTTGGGTCACTAACAGGTGCTACCACTTCAGGTCAGGGTGGACCTGGGAACAACAGCAATTATGAGGTGGTTCCATGCTCCTCACAACTTCCCAATCAGAGGCCTTGCTGCCGGATACAGTTTACTGTCATACCCAGGACCAAGAAAAAATAATTCTGTATTTTACAAGTGGAATATATTTATACCTACCTAAGAAATAATTTTTTTTTAAAATCTTTTTAATCATTTCACCTAAAGCAAGGCAGGATCATAACTAGTGCACAGAAGATTACAGTGAGAGAAAAGACTGGGTACAGCAAGGGTATTGAGGAAAGGATAAAAGATAAATGAGATTCAAGAAGATAGATGGCAATTGACATTGCATTTAAATTTTTTGAGATTGTACCTATCAGAGAAGCAAGCAAATAGAAGGCGTTCCACAGGTGATATTCAAAAATCATATAGTAAGAAAGAAGCCAACATTAAAAAATGGTGATGTCATGAAGAATCGGGCATATACTTCCTGAAGAACTTTGATATTTTTGCAAAACCAAAGTCTTCTGCCTTGGAGATTTACAACAATATCATGTTGAAACACCTATTTTCATTATATCACCAAAGTTAAGCAACATCAAGGCTGGTCAGTACCTAGAGAGGTGACTGCTTTGGAATATCAGTTGCTGTAAGCTTGGACTTGTGGATGGTGTAATGGGTAACAGCTCAAAATTGTTTATCAGAAAACTGAGTTTGTTATATTCACTTACATGCAAATATCATTGGGAATATATGATTTCCCCTCCACTCCCCCAGGTATGGGTTAATTAGTAAGAAATCGATCAATAAATCATTATTATCTCCTCAAAATTCTTACAATCTAAAAATATTTTCTGGCTTTGAAAAACCTGCAAAAGATTGAGAAACATTAAAAACAAATCAATCTACCCTGGGAGTGAACAGAATATCGGTCAAAAATCATTAATTTAAGGTGATAAAGGCATTGAAAGTAATTATTGTCCTGAATTAGCTTGTGAGAAAACTCTTTAATTTGGAATAGTTTTAGATGAGGAATTATCATTATAATATAGCTTACTATTCTGACATTCTTCCTCCTAGCTTTTTTCATGACTGTTGCATGGCCAATTTTATATGTCACATAACTAAACCAGTACTCAGACACTTCACAACTATTTGAAAAATAAATTCATTTTTAGTATAACAATGTGTCTACAAAGATATTTAATTAGTGCCAACACTGATCATTCCATCAATATTTGGTATTATTTGCCAGATCCTTAGACTGATGCACTATAACCATCTTGAACTCTTTAATCAAACACTTTATTCAATCAACAGGGGTATATTGTAGGAATCTGTACACTCGGTTTTTCATGGAATGTAAAAATTTGAAATATCAGCATTCACTACAATAACATAAGATATTATTGAGGGACTGCTCGTAATTCGGATGTTTAAAATAATCACATAATATTTATCCAAATAATAAACTCCAGCAGAAAAAGACAATGTAAGTTCAACAAATTCAATTGATTTAACATAACAAGAATACAAGCAGCTGATTATAGACTAGAAAGTAATGTCTTTTTGTTTTGGTTAATAAAGTGCTGAAATAGAATATAAATTGTACTAGTGTACATCAGTCAGTCAGTTAAGTGCCATGCATGATACACGCTTGGGCGATCATGTCTTGAAAGAGACATGACTGACTGCAGTAGGTTGCCATTGCTTTCTGCGGTAGACTGGTTGCCAGCCAAGGCTATAGAACCCAATCTGTCCTGTTATTTAACCCATAACTGGAGAGAAGAGATGGATTAATACCTTTCCCAAGGGTATTTGTGCATAAATGAATGCAAAGAATTCAACTGGAATTCGAACTCGGCAACCTGATTTGTCGTTCTAAGTGGATATCCATTGCACTGCAACGTACATCCCATTTGTGTACATATGTGATGAAAAACGGAATGTTGTTATATGTGTGTTTGTGTGATAAAGTCAATATGTGTGTGCAGTGTTCACAATAAAGAAGATACAAGAGAGACCATGGACTCTGTTGCCATAGTCTGAAACGGTCTCTTTGAAATTCCTCAGCACTGTTGCTTTTAGCATGTAGGCATGAATGAGGTTATGAAGACTGTAAACTGGAGTGACATGGACCTTGGTGACGGCTGTGCATATCTGGTCTAAGGGGCCCTCATGTGTTTTATATATGTCCTTGTAAGAAAACCAGCTCCAGAATTAAATTATTTATTTCTAATTGACCCTCATAAGTCATAGGGTATGTCTTCTACTAAATAATATTTTGATGGTATTTACCTAAATCATGATGACTAATAAAATCTTTCTGATTTGTATTCTATGATTTTATTGGCGTGTTTTACGATGTAAGCACTTTATTGAGTGTGATTGGTTTATAAACATTGTATTTGATATTTTAGTGGACATGACAATATTGTCATCATTCCACTTAAGGGACATCTTGTATCAGTTAATACTATCTCATCTATTTACCAATATTGTATTCTAATCGGCCATCAGTCAGTTAAGTGCCATACATGATACATGCTTGGGCGAATATGAGACATGAAAGACTGGGCAGAAGATTTTCCTGCAGTAGGTTGCAATTACTTTCCGCAGTAGACCAGTTTCCAACCAAGGCTATAGAACCCAATCTATATTCAAGTAGCTGACAAAATATTTTGTTCATGCCATACATTGGCAATGATAGTATATAGGTATAACAAGAGGAAAATAACATCGTTAATTCTCTGTCTTTTAGCAGAATTTCTCACCTACAGTCACTACTGTGTTCCATAACTCTAAAAAATAGAATGTCTTTGTTGTGAATGATGATCACTTCATATCCAGTTGATGAGAAAACCTCTATCAATTTCAATAATTAAAGTTTCAAGAACAATCACTCAACAAACATTTTTAAAATCACACTACAGAACAACTACCAGTAGACAATGAGCAACTGAACTGAACTGAAAATGGTGGGCAAATTAGAATTTTGAGTATTAAGAAGGTATTTCAACATATCCTAACTGAAAAAAATATATTCCAAGTAGATATGCATAAATCTGTATAAAAAGAAGTCAATAAATAAAACAAGAGGTTAACTGTAAATTCATAGATAAGATATTTATATCTTCATAAACAAAGAGTATTTTCCTATTTTCTATAGTTTTGTTAAGTGTTTAACATTCAAATAGTTCTTTTAAAAAATATATAAATCAAATAAGGGAAGACCAAGAACAGCAAATAAAATTCACTAAATTTTTATTAGTTGCTAGTCACATAAATTCTTTTTAATTTTCTACTGAACAAAAATTTTTTGTTAACATTTGCAACCTAGCCATAAAGATATATATATATATATATATATATTGTAACTAAGTTGTTGAACTCATAGGATTATTTACCTTTTTGTTCATGCATTTACTTTTATAAAGAGTGCTCGATACAAATGTAGAGCGTAATACTGTAATGGTTGTTACAATGTTTTTAAATTCATAGTATCACAACACAAAAAATTTCTCATTAGATTTTTTCTAAAAAAAAAAAAATCACCTGAGGATGAAGCCAAAAACATAATGGGCTGGCTTCGAAACATGAAAAATTTTTTGTGTAGTGATACTATGAATTTAAAAACATTGTAACAACCATTACAGTATATATATATATATATATATAAGGCTAGACCTTGCAACAGTGTTGATGTCTGCAGATTGTGCCAAGAAGAGCAGTTAGCCATAGCATCATTTCCAGAATGAGAAAAGTTGGTAAGTGAAAGGTCCGAAGTAATGTCTGGATGTAAACACCTCAGAAAATATATTCTAGAATCATACAAACCTGGATGAAAATGTTTACAATTCTTGATCAGCTCCCTCCTTGCTTGAAAGTTCCTGTTATGCAGTTGAAAAAATGTTGGAAAATCGCTTAATATTAATTAATATTTAATGCCTGAAGATACTGAAAGGTTGAAACCAAAGTTGCATAATTGGGTGAATTCTATTTGTGTGTGTGTGTATATATATATATATATATATACACACACACACACACACACACACACATATATATATATATATTACAGAAAAGTGAAAGAACACATAGATTAAAAACCCACTGTTCAAGCATTTACTTTCATAAAGAGTGCTCAATACAGAGTAGAGCTTAATATTGTAATTTTGTTTTTAAAATGGTTTATAAAAGCATAATGCTTTTATAAACCATTGTAATAACAAAATTATAACCTATATATATATATATATGTGTGTGTGAAAAGTGTATGTATAATTGTTTAGTCGCCATTTTTATTTAAATGACAAGAAAATCTCAAGGATTTACAAACTTGAATATTGATCTTAAGACTTTAATATTTGATTATCTTTTACTTAGATTCTTTTAAGACATTAACATAACTTAAGTTAACAACATCAAGCAGATTTTTGATTTACAATGGATCAACATATCTGATAATTAAACTACAATATGATTGTGTAGTTTTAAAATTCCTAGCCAACATACTTATTATATGACCAACTTTAGTGACTGCACATGTCATGTATCTAAACCAGTATTCTTGCACTTCACAGATGACTATTTTAGAAACAGATCAATTTTTAGTAACTTTTTCTGCCTATGTAGATATGTGGTGATACATACCAAGCAAAAGCGAGGGACCGGATGTTTGGTCTATAACAACCAAAAAGGCAAATGACCAAATGTCGTCTCTGTACAAATGAATTTGCGCAGATGTTCCAGTTGAAAAATAAAAATTAAATTTCCATTTCTTGAGCCTACACAAATTTTATTTACCAGCCAATGGGAATCCCTGAATCAAATTCAAGTGTGAAATCCCAAACAAGTTGCTTTTGATCCAAAAAGCAGATATAAAAAGCCAAGACAAAAAAGCACCTAGAGACAGACCGAAGGAGACAGACCTATGCAGAGACCCAGAGAGACGAATGTAATTAGTATCTTCCTTGACCAAGTCAAGTGGCTACTATGCTCGTTCCTTCACCTCTCTTTCCATCTCCCTGTCTCAAATCTACTTACTGACCTAAGGAACAACTACTTCAAAGACATTCCTCACATACCTCCGCTCCCCACATTCCTAAGCATTAATTATCTTTCAGCTTATTATTTTCCATGAACATTTTAACCTCCGTTGGACTTATATTCAAGTATTATTTTAATTGTAAAAACATTAATTGACATGTGTATATACAAAAATGTTATTTTTCAACTCAAATTGCTTTTCTTGATTTTATAATAATTTTATGACTTATAGTGGGCTATCTACCACAAGGCCAAATTCCGTTAACCTGCAACAGTATACAATTACCTTTCACTAGAACGGACTCCCACAACTAGAAAAGAATAGATAAGCAACCCACTATAGATATTCAGTTTGTACCAACAAGTATCATTCTGTCAATATTTGATATTATTCATCAGGTCCTTAGTTTGCTGTCAACTTATTCTTTGAAAATTTTTTTCAGGAGACTCGATATTACATAGAAGTTGAACACACTTTTCATTGTTTCTGCTTCTTCATAGCTCTTTGTCATCTTTGAAGAAATTGTCCCGAATTCACTGCCATTAAGGAGGATCGATGTTAAATAGAAGTTGAACACTATTTTCATTGTTTCTGTTTCTACAAGTCTCTTCGTCATCTTTTGGTAAACTGTTCAGCACTCAATGCCATAATCTTTATCTTTTCTACATATCCGCATAAATTTTTCCTATTCTGTAACCCACTACCTCGTGTTACTCCCGGGCTTTCTACAGAGAGAACACCGCTGTAAATACAATTGCCCTTCACTAGAATGGACTCCCACTACAACTAGAAAAGAATAGATAAGCAACCCACTATAGATATTCAGTTTGTACCAACAAGTATCATTGTGTCAATATTTGATCTTATTCATCAGGTCCTTAGTTTGCTGTCAACTAATTCTTTGAAAATATTTTTCAGGTAACTGTAGCATTATTCAATTTAACATTTCAGCAATCTTTAACTTCATGCCTACAGAAAAAAAAATGTATGAAAAAAAAAAAAAAATGTATGAAAAAAAAAAATGTATGAAAAAAAAAAATGTATGAAAAAAAAAAAAAAGTTTTTTTTTTCCCTTGACAATGTTATTCCTCAGCATTGTTGTTGTTTTCAAAAAGCGATGGTTAGAATTTTAATAAATCCTAAACATATGAAAGTGAACTTATACATTTTCTTTGTTCTGGAGAATTTTGCAACAAAAATAATAAACTGTATTTATTTACTAAATTGTTTATTGGAATGATTGGTAAAACATTAGCCAATCAATTCAAACTTTATAAAATAAGAATTGTCTTACTGTTGGTTTAAGTATTTTAATAATTTTGTAAATTTTTATAAATGAGAAATTTTCATATTTTTCATTTTCTAAATAATAAGGATTTCCTTATAATTAGTAAATGATAAATATTGCATTTCATTAGTTTTAATAGAATTGCATTAGGTTTTAAAATGTTGCAAATATAGAATTATTCTAGTCTAGTAGTGTCTAATTTGTACCAAATTAAAACATCTGAGTCCCCAATGAGAATCGAGTTCACTATTTTAGTGGTTTATTTAACTAACTACAACTCCAAAGCGATTTATTGAAAAATGGGTCTGTTTGTTGGGGAAGCAAATGTTTCGTTTTATTTTCATCTGAGTTACTTCCCTTGAAAAGGTTCAGAAAAAAAAGTAATTAATACTGTATTTAATATAATTTTAGTTTTAATGGTTAGCAAGCGGGTCTCACTAGAATCATTACAATTGATGAGTTCGATAGTCACTGGGTGTCCCATACTTTCGGCCTTGTGCCACATCTAAGCTATGCTTAGAAAATCACCATATATTTTTAGTTTAAGAATAGAATAACAAGTTTGACATATTCAACTTAGGCATTTTTTTGTTTAGTGACATATCATGTCTATATGGGTCATTTCATGCTGAAATTTAATTTTCTTGCGAACATCAGTAATTTATTTTACAAAAAGATATTAGGGGCTTCTTTTGTTTGTTTTTTTTAAGAAAAATTTTTTGCTGCCATTTTTTTTTTGAGGTTAACTATTTGACTATAGCTGGGACACTAACAGGGGTTATCATCCCGAGTCAAGGTGAACCTGGGAATAACAAAAAATAAGAGGTGGTTTCATATTCCTCAAAATCTCCTGATGAGATGCCATGTTGCTGGATGTAGTTTATCATCATTCTGGTGTAAACAACTAATATAGCACTGAGAAAACTTAAGAAAGTATTAAGATCACCATAAAAAAGGGTCAAAAGTTTCCTCCCCTGGACCATTCAAGGAAGTCAGTTTTCCAGCTAATAGGTGCATGCTGGGAGACAAGGAGAAGGGACTTCCGATAAAGGCGAGCAAACATGGCAAGCAGAACTCTCCCAGGCTCTCTATAAACACATCCTTGTTCAACATCCACAACTGTTCGCAGTACTCGTGTTTCCACAATAAAAAAATTCCCTAGTTATTTCTAATACCCAGCGAGTGTGTCATTTTTCCATTACCGATTTATTTTGTCATGTTAAAAACATAACAAAACTGACAACGAAAGATGAGATTGCACCACGTGGAGACATTCACCTCGAGGATTGGAACGAAAAGAAACTAACAAATAGAATTTGTTTCATTGAGTGGAGAATTTCAGAAATTGGATTTTAGACATCGAATTTCGTGGACACACAAAATAACGTCAGGTACATTGAAAATGTGCATTGTGGTGCAATGGATATTGGCTCAGAACGAGAAATCGGGGAGCCGAGTTCAAATTCCAGCTGAATCCATTGCATTCACTTACGCACAAATACCCTTTGGGAAAGGTATTAATCTGTCTCTTCCCTCCAGTTATGGGTTTGGGTTCTATAGCCTTAGCTGGCAACCAATCTACCATAGAAAGCAATGGAAACCTACTGCGGGATAATCTTCTCCCCAGTCAGTCGTGTCTCTTTCGAGACATTATCGCCCAAGCGTATTTCACGTATGGCACTTAACTGACTGACATTGAAAACGTAACATTTTTTTTTTTATATCTCTTGTTTCTGGAAATTTTTTCTTTTCCATTCACTGTGAAATAATGGATCTAAATACTATCCAACAGATTCTACAACAGCAATTAAGGTTCATGGAACTCTTTTCAGAGAGACTAGGGACTGTACCACAACCAAATCCTCCATCAACGAAATTAATATCAGGACAAGATCTCGAAAATTCCACCACAGATTTCTACTACAATAAGGAGGCAAACACAACCTTCGCGACGTGGTTCGCTCGTTATGAGGATCTCTTTAAAGAAGATTTTGGAAAGCAAACAGATAGCTGGAAAGTGAGGATCCTTTTACGGAAAATCAGTCCGAGTGAGCATGAAAAATATATTAAAACTACATTTTACCGAAACAACCTCAGGATTGTAGTTTCGTGGAAACAGTTGAAACTCTAAATAAAATGTTTGGTGAACTCACGCCATTGTTTAATGCAAGATTCAAATGCCTCAATATCACAAAATGTGATACAGACGATTTTACAACTTACTCCGGATTCGTCAACAAGCAATGTGAACGGTTCCAAATTTCCACCATCACAGATGAACAGTTTAAATGTTTGATTTTCGCATGTAGATTAAGATCTGCAAGTGACAGGAATGTATGCACAAGAATTTTGTCAAAAATTGAACAAAATCCAGATATTACTCTGCAGCAAATTACAGAGGAATGTCGGCAGTTTGTGAATTTAAAGCATGATTCAGATATGGTACAACAGTCGGTACCTGCAACAACATCCACAATCAACACTCTCCAAAGACGACAGTCACCAGAAGCAACACAAAAGAAACCTCCATCTGCTTGCTGGAATTGTGGTGGCTGGCATTTTGCTCGAAAATGCCCCTTCAAAACTCACTGTTGCCGCGAATGCAACCGGCAAGGTTACAAGATGGATTCTGCACACCACCGTGGTGCAAAACAACGCATTTTTGTTGTGAGAGTGCAAAGATCCTGTCCCTTGCTTTTGCTCGGTCGGTTTCACCACAAGGGAAAACAATAAAGGAAAAAGAAATAGTGAACAGAGTTTAATAACGAAATATGGAAGCACATGAAATAGTTGTCTGGAGTGTAGAGAAACAATTCCCTGGCAATCAAAAGATTATCTCAGATGTAAACACCAAGGTCATGCATGTGAATGCTCGAATCTTTTCAGCAAAGGGGAAGACAGAATGAAAGATTCGTTGGTAACAATGGAAAAATCTAAATTCATGTATTTTGTTTATTGGAAATATTAAATTTAATCTATTACTTTCAGATTAAAATTAAAATAAAAGCTTCAAGAAAGATTTTTCATTTTTAAAAATATATTTTTAATCCTCAGGTATAGCTTTTCTTTGACAGTAACTACATAATTTATTTGTCTACAGAAAAAATATATTAGTATTCCAAGGATTCCAAAGTTTAAAAAAATGCTCTCATGTATGATGTAACTTAATGAAAAACACCAATAATTTAAATTGTTGAAAACATGACCATCAATGAAAGGTCATAACATTTAAGAAACATTGTAATCCTAATTTGTGCTATTTTTGTAGTTTAATTGAATTGTACTCATAATTGAATGTGTGTTGTGGTGCAGTCGATAAGTTCGAATTCCAGTTAAATTTGTTGCATTCACTTATGTGCAAATACCTTTGGAAAAAAGTAGTAATCCAACTCTTCCCCACAGCTACGGATCAAATAACGTGACAGATTGGGTTCTATAGCCTTGGTTGGTAACCAGTCTACTGCAGAAAGTAATGGTAACCTACTGCGGGAAAATTTTCAACCCAGTCAATTATGACTCTTTGGAGACATGATCGCCCAAGTATGGCACTTAACCAAGACCTCCTATATATTAACCATATATTATAGCGACGGCCTCGACTTAACTGACCAATACAACAGGAATTAGTAAGTAAGGGAGGTTACTCGGGAGATTAATAGTTATTCCCCTTTGACAGCTCCTCTACCACGTCAAAACAATTTCCGTCAGAATGATTGAGTAAACAAAATGAAAAGAAACAAAAATTTTATTAAGCATTATTTTTTTTTTCCATGAAATTAACCGTACCATTTAGAAACGCTGAACTGGGTATATTAGTCCGAGAATTTGCTTATGCTGGCTTCAAATCTTGTCAAATGTTTTTTTTCTTTCTCCGATTTTTATGCCAAATCTATGCTGCATACCTACAGAATACAAAATGAACCAAAAAAAAACATCAATATGATGAATAAGATAAACCTAGATAATAAAAAATATCTTTCCTATCACAAGAGATTAAAAACATTTCCCCACAAGCAAGGTAATAATATACAACGAAGACACAAGAGGAGAAATGCTAATAAATGAACAGGGTTTCAAGATAGATGATTGCAATTGATGTTGCATCTAAATTTTTGAAGTGGCAGTAAATCAAGTGGCAATTGTATTACGTTTGAAACGAAATGTCTGGGAATGAACAATCTAAACAGAGAAAACCATATGTCCGGTTTTTATTTTGATGTACATCTCATTGCATTTTCAAAAAAAAAAAAACAGACTTTGTGAGCTGAATTGAAATAACGTCTTTGAATGAATATTCTTAATTGAAGATCTATATATCGAAAGAGTTCATATTCCAACTGGAGAAACTTGATCATCATAAAAATTCTTGAATTGCTGCATAAGAGCTAGTAAGATCGCTGCTTAAATCAAGGAAACAAAAAAATTCTTGACCTGACTCATTTCACAACCAAATATAATTACTGACTGATTTTATCAGTAACATTTTTGCATTATATCAAATATTAATATAGTAACTACGATCAGCAAATTTGATAGTGATCAACGATAATGTTCTGACTTTGAATCCGCAATTATCTCCTCCTTTAACTGTTTTTTTATTTTTTTTTTACATTTGGTGAGGCACAAGCAAATTTTAATTCTGAAAATGCAGCCAAGAGGGAGAAAGCTTGAGAATCAATTTTCTAGAAGATTTAAGTTTCAAAATTAGCTGACAACAACTTTATTGATAAAACTTGGGAGATATTCTAAAACCATTTTTTTTCAAAGTAGAGCAGAGGAGTCTTATAGGTCATCAAACACTATCTTTACGTATGGATGGGTGGATAATGTAATGGATAGAAGCTCCGAATGAGAAATCAGAGTCAAACTCCAAATCTGTTAAATTTACTTCCATGCACACACCCTTGGGAAAAGTATGAATTTACCTCTTCTCCCCTCGGGTACGGACTAAATAGTATGACAGACTGGGCTCTGCAGCCTTGGTAACAAACAACTCTAAATTTAAAATCATATACTATACAGCTAATGAAAGGATTGTGAAATTTACAATGACTATGATCCTAATTAAAGTTGTTTAATCATCCAAAATAAGAAAAAAAAATTCAAAATTGTCATCAATTGTTTAATTGCCAAAATTTAATATAATTGCTAGCACTACTTAGATCAACTCAAAACTTTGGGATAATCTTTTATGGGGCGGAGAGAGTAATTTTTGCAGATTAACATTTTTTAGAGCTTCCATGAGCTGTCAGACTTATCAGAATCGAAAAATATTGATATATTGTCAATTTGCAAAGGAAGGGAAGCTGTTTATAATATAAACAATTAAACTGATGCCTGATTTATTGAATTTATCAGTTTTGCATACAAAAAACAAACATTTCTGGGAGAGGGGAAAAGTCTCTTTTAAATTATGGTTAAACAATTTTAATTAAGAACAAAAATTTACACACATTAATAAAACTGTGTACCCATTTTTTCTTCCTTTAACATAATCATCTTAAAATGTTTGCGCATGTGATTCCATACAAAAATATTTTTTAAAAGTTAAATAATTCAGAAAATTAAAAAAATATGCAGATATTAATGATGTCCAGTTTTCAAACAAGACATCTGTAAACTACTGACTTAATGCAAATCCAATGACTCTTCAAAGTCAGGGATTGGTCTTGCACAAAAATGATTATCATAGACAGGACCCTTCTTTGGGATATTGACAAGTGTCTTTTGTTTCTTTTTTAATCATTTCACCCCAAGCAAGGCATTCCACTGCTACTATTGCACATGGGGCAACATAGGGGAAGGTAAAGAGAGAGAGAGAGAGAGAGTGGTTAGATATAGGAAATGTCAAAAGGAGGATGATAGATGGGTAAGGATACGGAGTCTGGGGGTTGGGTAGATGGGAAAAGTATTTGAAAGAATGGATGCGAGTTAGTGTGTTAGGTGTCTACTGACCATACATTTAAACTCCTGGAGATTGTAGCCGTCGGGGAAGCAATCATGTGGAAGGGAATGTCTTAAGGAAGAGAAAAAGAATGTTAACCTAAAAGCATTCCAATAAAATTGTTCTTAAAAAATAAAATTAAAATAATAGACTAATCTATTAGAATTTAAGTCAAATTTCTCAAAGAGGAAAAAAAATACAGATCTATCTATATATAAAATTCTGTGATTTCTATTAGTTTGCCCGTTCATCAGTCAGTCAAGTACCATACGTGATACAAGCTTTGGGCAATCATGTCTCAAAAGAGACCTGACTGACTGGGCAGATTATCCCGCAGTAGGTTGCCATTGCTTTCTGTGGTAGACTGGTTGCCGATCAAGGCTGTAGAACCCAATCTGTCCTATTATTTAACCCATAACTGGAAGGAAGAAATGGATTAATACCTTTCCCAAGGGTATTTGTGCACAAGTGAATGCAAAGAATTCAACTGGAATTCAAACTCAGCTCCACAATTTGTCATTCCGAGTCGATATCCACTGCACCACAACACACATTTTCCCATTCATCACAGACTCTAAAATAGTCATACATTGAGTGATTAAAACCAAATTCTGGAGAGAAGTGCAAACAGGTAATACATTACAAAGTACAGTTAGTTTTACTCGGGTACGTAGTGTACTATAATAAATTTTATTTATTTTTTGACTTATAAAATACTATCATTTAAAAAAAAATTTAATGATTAAAATTAATACTTGCCTATACTTCTGATATGAGGTAGAATTTACATTGTAAGGATTATTGTCCTCATCTTTATTGCCATGTTTAGAACGTTTTAGCCATGGTATCCACTGGCCTTCTTCAGGTGCTAGGAATTTTGAAAAAAAATTGTTTACCATGAAGTCCTATAAAATTAAATTATGAAAATGCAAAGTAGGGATTTTGTCAAAGCATTTTTCCAAACAAATCAGGTTGTTCAAATTTCAATTTTGCAAAACTAAGTTAAACAGAGTTTGTAAACAAAAATACTAGTGTGAACTCCAACAATACTAAATACTGTGAAGATTTCAACATGTTAGCATGTTGGAAAAATATCCTAGTTTGAATTACTTATGTTCAATAAGCTAAATCCAATTTGGTCTTATTCATAGGCTATGAAAAAAGCTTCACTGAGCACTGTGGCAATCATTAAACAAGATTTTGCAAACTAATTTAGCACTTTTTTTAAACGGATGAGAGAACCCTTTTCTGTCTTCCATCAGCATGACCTATTCTAAACTCCAAGAGAGTGACACATTGTGCCTTCTTGGGTTAACATGGAATGGAAAGATAATGAATCAACTGCTAGGTGGGCTTCTATGAAAACTGACTCACTGTGTTGTGCCAGATAATTTTTTATTGCCAGAATCTATCTTACATTTGCTCATGCTTTCAATATTACTGTCCCATCTTGCCTGGATCTTCTCCTACATATTGAGAACTAGCAGTATAGCCCAGCATTGCTCAGGTGTAATGAAAGCTTTACAACTAATCAATGGTCCTGGAGCTCAGACTCTTTGGACGTTGGCACGAAAGTCTAAAAAGCAATAGTTGTTTCCAGTTAAAGTGAAACCGTAGACTGAAAGAAAAATGAATGGATCTAAGTCAAATTTTGATTTCCTGGTATCGATATCAAATTTTCTGCACTAATGTAAGAACTGCAACCTTGAAACTTTTGAATATCGTTTCTTATGTCTTTGTCTATGAGTGTATCAAATTTGATTAAAATCGGACCGCTCCTTGTATAACCCGATTTTTTAATTTTCGATATTTATAGGGGGGAGGGGTCACGACACAAAACCTAGCTAAGAACACTCGAAGATGCTTATAGTACAACTGTGTAAGTTTTCAAGAAAATCGGTTCAGCCGTTTTCGAGTCAATAGGTAACAGATACATACACACAAAGTTCCATTTATAAATAAGTTTAGAATGTCTTGACAAAATCCAAAGAATTTGTAATGCTATTAGTATTCCTGCCCCAGATTCTTGGCTTCTGTTATTTTCCTTTTCTTATGATGTAGCTTCTGTTCTTTTTCTGTAAACACTTTTGTGGTCATTGTCTTGATGAACTTTTCTCAATGGTAAAAAGACTAACTTGCCAGGTTTTTTTTGAGTGGAAAGTTAAAAAATTGATGGCAAGCAAATGCAATTTCTCTTTTGTTTAATTTATAGTCAATCAGTTAAGTGCCATACGTGATACACGCTTGGACGATCATGTCTCGAAAGAGACATGACTGACTGGGCAGAAGATTATCCCGCAGTAGGTTGTCATTGCTTTCTGCGGTAGACTGGTTGCCGATCAAGGCTACAGAACCCAATCTGTCCTGTTAGTTAAACCCATAACTGGAAGGAAGAGACGGATTAATACCTTTCCCAAAGGTATCTGCGCGTAAGTGAATGCAATGAATTCAGCTGGAATTCGAATTCGGCTCTCCGATTTCTCGTTCCGAGCCGATATCCAATGCACCACAACGCACATCCTAATTTATAGTACAAAAACTAATAAAAATGTCAAACTTGAGTTGTGAAATTCATTACATTAGTCTAAGTATCTCCACTAATTTCCTTTAAAAAAAAAAAAAAAAAAAAAAAAAAAACCCAATCTTAAAAATGAACTTTTTTCCATCAAAATGTTTAAGAGGAAAGATCAAAGTATTTTTTAAGTTTTTAATCCTAACAGTATTTATATTATTCAGACTATTATCCTCATCTTTGTTGCTATTTGTATGACGTTTAGGCAGTTGTACTCTCCGACCTTCTTCAAGTGCTAGGAATTTTGAACGGAACCCTTTATTATAATAAGTCGAAGTACCTACATTAATCTAAAGTTTCTGGAGTCAAACTCAGAAATAAGTGAGTCATAAACTTTAATCATAGACATAAATTGCAAGAGATTCTGGCAGAAACATCAAAAATAGGTACCTCCACTCATTTTCCATATCTAAACTTTCAACCGAATTTTTAAACAAAGTTTTCTTGAAACTTATTTTAGTTTTAATTGAAAACTAAATTATTAAATTTACTATTTCCAGTAAGCAAAATACTCTAGTGTATTTCAAACAGAAATTATTTTGATTGGAATCTAAAATTTTTTAATTTTTTTAATCTTTCAATTTTTCGGCCATTTTTAAGCGATTGACACATTTGTAAACAAATGTTAATTCTCGGTTTTAAAAATCTTGCAAAAATAAAATATACATCTGTGATACATTATTTTGGAAAAATTAGCAAATTTTATGTTAAATTAATCTGATTTACACAAGTATTACTTATTTATAGCATGAAATTTAGAATAAAACTATTTCTTAATAACATAGTTGAACTTTTTGACCTGTCTGCCATGTATCAAATGTGTTGACAGGCTATTTATTAGAGATAAGATATGGTGTTCACCAGTGACAAAATTGTACAAATTTTTTCGGGTAAGGGGGGGAACTCTAACCTTTAATTTGCACATAGAAATTACCATACAAAAAAATAAAAATAAAAATTTAAATTATTTTAAAAATATAAAGGCCAAACGATTTGCATTAAACTTTTCAATAAGCAATATAATCTTCAATTATTAACTTAAAAATCTAACCACAACAAATATTTTTGAAACTTTATAAATTATTTTAATTAAAAAAAAAAAAAAAAAAAAAAAAAAAAAAAAAAAAAAATGAAATCAATTCTTTTGAAATTTTATTAGTAACCAAAATTTTTTTTTTTCTTCAGACTATTATGTCCTTTAATTTTTATTATTTATTCAAGCAATTAAAAGCTTATCAAATTAAATAAGAATGTTATTACATTTTTTATTTTAGTATTTGGAGCAGATTTTCAGAAACAGGCTAAATTTAAACAAAAAAGATGATTTATATTCCCCAATGAGTCCTGCGTTTAACAAATAAAACCATTTATTACAACAAAGTAAAATTTATTAAAATGTCATGAATTTATGTAAAGTGGGGGTAACACATGTAAAAAAATGTTTTAACCAAGATTTTTAGAAAATAATTTCATTCATTTGTGAATGAGTACTTTAAGTTTTATTAAAATCCAACAATTATTTGATTTTTGTGATAATTTCATAATTAATATGTTTCTCCCCCGAAAAAAGTGTGTGCTGTAATATTACGTTTTCCATATGTAAAATGTAAAATAAAAAAATTAAAAGTAATTGTACATAAATAACTAAGAATCATATGAAGTGTAATTTAAGAAAGATTTTTGACATTTTTTCTTTGTGTGCATGAGTGTATATATATATATATATATATATATATATATATATATATTATATATATATGTGTGTGTGTGTTTTTACTCTTTTGGTTTTTTCATCATGTCAATCCTCATTCAGAGACGGGGGGGGGGGGGGGGCTCAAATTTCAGTTGACAGACATGTATGCCAAAAAGGTAGGTAGATCCCCTAGTGAAAAATTTGAGATTTTAAAAGTACCTAGTACTGATAAGGGGGGAGGGGATATTCCTAAAATAAGGTAACCAAACAAGTACTTGGTACTATTTTTGTAATTATGAGACCCATTTACATCAATAAAATGTAGTTAAACCCACTATTATTCATAAATATTTTTTAACTGATTGCTTGTTCTTGCATCAGTAATACAGTACTATTGATACAAGGACAAGCAATCAAGTACATTTATTTATTTATATTGGTTAAGTTTTTAAATTTTTTAATAATGTAGTAGATGTTCAGTTATTTAAAACGATATGCCTCTCAAAACTTCTAGAAAGCCCTAAAATCAACTTTTTTATTTCATCGAATGACATGCATTTTTTTAAATGCTTAAATAATAAATTTATTAAAACACTTATATAGATAACTACTTTTCTGGTTAGGTCATTTTTGTAAATTAAATTAAATAA
The DNA here is from genome assembly GCA_037127315.1 of Ascarosepion bandense. Taxonomy (NCBI): domain Eukaryota; kingdom Metazoa; phylum Mollusca; class Cephalopoda; order Sepiida; family Sepiidae; genus Ascarosepion; species Ascarosepion bandense. The sequence continues at coordinate 1,674,438 of JBBBDQ010000199.1, read as the reverse complement.
TGCCTTAATAATAAATAAAATATTTAATTTCATGTAAAATATTGAGGTTTTAATTTTTTATTGGTAATAAATTAAATATTCCGAAAAAAATTTTTTTCTTTTAAATGATTTTTGTAACTGAATTATGAGAAAACTTTGAGCAAAAATAAAAAAAGAAAAGTAATTGTACATACATGTAGGTAACTAAGAATCATATGAAGTGTAATTTAAGAAAGAATTTTGACATATTTTGGAACCAGCATTGCTCAGGAGTAATGAAAGCTTTAAAACTAATCCCTGCTCCTGGAGTTCAGATTCTTTGGACGTTGGCACAAAAGACTAAAAAGCAATAGTTGTTTCCAGTTAAAGCTAAGAACACTCAGACACTTATAGTACAATTGTGTAAATTTAAGAAAATCGGTTCAGCCATTTCGAAGTCTATAGGTAACAGACACACGCACAAAGTTCCATTTATGAATAAGATTAGATTACTGAAAAGTAAAAAAAGTAAAAATTTAATGAATTTTCTTTTATGAGAACATGTTGATTTACCACACCACTTACTGCCACCTCACCAATAGTAACTAAATGTAGATTAAAAGTAAAGAATGTGTAAGAATAAACAATTTTTTAATTGAAACTTACTCTTGAAATATTCTTAGACGAATTATAGAAGTAAATATAAAAATTTTTAAAAAGAATATTTTCAATTAAGTACCTGTTTTAAATTTTTATTCTACTAATGGAATAGACAGACTGGAGCCTTGAAATGTGTTAAATTTGACTCAGTTTGATCCATTACAAGAGTTTCTGTGCCAACATAGAGAATACTTAAATGTGATGAATGAGCTATGAAAAGAAGCATTGTAGATCAGTGAAGATATTTGATGTAGCAACAAACCCAAGTTTTTCAAGCAGGAAAAAGTCATAATTAAATCTTATTTCTAGTTCATAAGAGGTTTAATCAAGAAAAAATTTAGACATTTTCTTTTTTGTCTGAAAACAATGAAAAATCAGAATAATCAACCACCCACACAATCTAAAAGACGGCTAAAATAAATATCGAATTCAACGTAGACAAACCGTGAATAAAAATATTTTTTTTTAATTAAAAATCAAAGAATAAAAAAAATTTTGAAAAAAAAAAAAAAAAAATCACTTTCATGAAGTGGCCAAATTTATAAATAGATAAAAAAATGCTATAACAAAAAGTTTGACAAAAATATTTTTCAAAAATTTCTATATAAAGGCACAAACCGCCTTTTTATATATATATATATATATATATAATGTTTGTATGTGTCTGTGTGTATCCTGGCGTATCAAAATTCTGTTTTTTTAACAGCCATTTACTCTAAACCTTATTTCATGTACATATCTAAATGACTCCACTATTATTATTATCAAATTTTTTTTTTTTTTTTTTTGCTAAACCGGTCAAGCATTGAAATGAATGCAATATGGGAGCCATTAATATGGAGTGCTAAAGAAAACATCAGTGTCAAAGATTGCAATATGAGCTCTGGTAAAAAATTGTCACTAAGACATAGGGTTTTTAACTCCCAGAATTCCATGCACTGATGTCATTTTGTTTAAACATTCATCCACAAACACAAAATATTAATCATTTGGTTTCTTATTGTTTAGCTTCGTCCAATAACATGGGTATTTGTAACCCAAAATTGCCTTGTAATATTGCATGGGATAAAGAAAAAATGTAATCCTAAGTTTAATACAACAGAGCGAAAGAAATTATTATTAGTGGTATTGTTGATTTTGCAGTTTATTGTCAATCGTGATATCTATAAAAAAAAAAAAATTTAAAAAAGCTGAAAACTGAAGAGAATAGAAAGGAAAAGTATATTTTTGCATTGTTTATACGAAAGTGGATCAGAAGCCTTGAGTTTTTTTTGGCCGGTGGAAGTGAAAAATAGCGGTAGTCAAAACATGACTGTCAAAACTTTTGATGAGGTAAGGGTAAGGTCAGATCCTTAGTTCACGAATTTGATGGGAACAGGGTTTGAAAATTTGGAAAACCTAAAAAAAATGATGTAATCGGGAAGAAGAAAAGAAATTGCATCAGAGGAAATATTGTTACCTCATTGGTTGAACCAAGGGAGTGATTTAACTCAACCTCAAAATGCAGAAGCGGAAGTAATCTCATTGGTTAAAGATTTGATTTGCATAGACACACCGGGTCGATCACACACCTCCTAAGAGAATTTGGGACAAGGATAAAAATCGAAACCCTGGGAAGTCAAATCAGTTGAGTTGCAGTCAACATTTAGTCAGTTCTCAGCCCAGAGATGTAACAACTGAAGTAGGGGTGTTCCCAACCAGGAGGCATACCGTTTGAGTACCAGCCATAGAGATAGTGACAGTCTCCTACCATAGAGCTCCTAACTAAAAGATGTACAAAGAGCCAAGCATTGCAGTTGGAGTCCAGTCGGTTTTCGGCCCAGAGATATAATGACTGATGGAAAAGTGTTCCCAACCGGGGACCACCACCCAAAAAGTGGTCACTTCCCATAGAGCTCCTGACTAAAATATGTACAAAGAGCCAACCGTAGATGCAGTTGGAGTTGGACTTGGAACCAGACAAGATTGGTCCCTCCCATAGAGCTCCTGACTGAAGATGTAAGCCAACTGATTTAAAAGAGTTAAAGTCGAATAATGCGCCTCTGGCTGAAGATGTATGGAAACAGAAAGAGCTGAGAAAGAGTTAAACTTGAGTAGGAGCTTTTCGTTGCCAAGTGAAAGAGACAAGACGAATTTACTGCCACATAACCAACCACACCACTTCGGCCATTTCAGTAAAGCTTTGGTAAAGAGCCCTGAATAGATTTTTTTTAAATTTGGAAAATTGAAAGCTCTGATTATTCTTAAACAAAAACTTTTGTTAGCAAAATTGAATTCAATGACTGTTTATTCTGCTTCTGTTGCTAATTATATATATATATATATATATATATATATATATATATAAACTTTTCTGTAACTTATCCAAGCGTCTTCAAAATTATTTTTTTGTGATACCATATTTTATTTTATCAAAAGTGTACACGCATGTCCAGTCTGGTTTGAAGTGGTAGAGAAACAGCTACTGGGTTTTCAATGTCTTTCCTGAGATCAAAGTAGGCTTATTGTTGTATAGTTTACAGGGGCCTGGTCCGTAAGGCAGTTTTAATTTTTGAGATAATTAACTTCAAACTGTCCTCAACATTTTGACCAGTTGACAGTGACACAACCTCCGCTATATTAAATGATGATTAAAGTTGACTTGCTGATGTCGCACTTAGAGTTATTTACTACATGGCATCCATGAGCATTGACTTATTTTCAGAACCAAACATGCCTTCCCCTTGTGTGGTACCAAATTGCAAAGGGAATTATAAAAATGGAAAGTTCATTGTTTGTTGTTTCCAAAAAATAAACATTTGATAAATGGAAACATGCCATTAAAAGGGAGAATTTTACTCCAAGTCCATTTAGGAAAGTGAGTAGTTGAAATTTTAATCACCATTTATTTCAACAGGCGCTAAAATCAAAATTTGTTAAAAAATTAGTTTTGCCGTAGCATAAGAAAGAAAGCACTTTGTTTATATCTTTAAAATCTTTTAAATTAATATGATAAAATCAGATATTATTTCTTTGAATAAAATTGAAATAAAATTAAATTAAAAAATATCTGAATTAAAAAAATGAAAATTTAAATATGGCTATTCGTTCGTAAGTTTTTTCCAAAATGTTTTAAAACTTAAACTGAAGCTGAAAAACGTTAAACATTATATTTTCTAAAAATATTCGAATTAATTTTTTATTGATATTTCATTTAAGAAAATAGTGTTTTCTTTTCAATCAAATGTTTAAAAAATTCTTAGAAAACAATAGCAAAATCTCTTCTATACTTGCAACTTTATGAATCATTTTTAAACATGAAAAAATATTCCTGAATTAAAATTGTTTTTCATTTTTTTTTTTGTATTAACAAAAACTACAAAATTTATTTTTTGGTCAATTTTTATTTTTAAGGTTTTTTATTTGAAAACTCTGAAATTATTTGTTACAAAAGTCAAGTCACTATTACCAAAAATTTAAACTTGAAAATGATTTAAACTTTGTTTAAACCCATTACTTCTGAATAAGTTTTGCATTTATTTCAAGCATAAAGGCCTAAATCACAACACACTTGAATTTTAAAACCTAATTTTTAAAATATTCAATTCTTAGAAGACAAAATGAACACCCTTAAAAAAATATTTTCCAAACATTTTTTTCCTATTTTTGATAATTTGAAAGTTAATTATCAATATTAATCCATAGAAAAAAAATTGGAAATAAAAAATTAGAATTTTAACTTAAGAATAATTCTTTTATGGTTGGCTTAAGGTTTTTTAATCCTTAAAAACTTAATTAGTAAGTAAACATTAACCAAAAAAGAGTCTTGCAAAAATATTTTTTATAAACAGTTTAACATCATAAATGAAATAGAAACATTAATTTTTACTTTTTTACCATTTTTTACTATTAAAATATTTTAAAAATGTAATTGAATTACCAAATATCCTAGAATTTTTTAAGTGTATTTTTTTTTTCAAAGGTAAAAAATATCTTTTTATTTCATCCAGTAGGATTAACAATGGATTCAAAATATTATTTTAAAATTCAAACTGTTTTTTAGCAGAATTTCCCTAAAGACATTTGATATTATTAATAAATCTATTGGATTAAAAGTTCAAGACTTTTTTAAGAATCTATTTCAGATTTAGCTATTCTATCATTGATTCGTTCGATTCATAATTTTTTTTACCCGCTGTAACAAAACTGGCAATAAAATTTACAAAAACTACTACTACTAATAAAGCACTTTTTTGCAGATTTTATTCATTAAATAGTTTTTCTAATAAATGAATATATATCTAACTTAAAATAGGGAAATTCACTTGATTCAGTGAATAGCCAGACTTTGGAATCATAATACAAAATTTCGAATTCCAGTCTTTCCGTTTATGTTCACATTTGGACTAATATCCTTCTATTCTATTCCCTTCAGCTATGGATTATATTAATACTTTCACTGCCGATGTTATTCAAAAACTATTGACAAAAACGTTTTGTTTTCGGCATTAAATGACCTAAAATGGTTGATATACAGTAAAAAAAGAAATTATGAGTTTTTGATAGGCATATTTCTTTATTCTGCTGAATTAACTATTTTTTTTTTTTTTTTACTATATATCCTTAGCAATTCATTCATTCGTTTAACAATTAGTAAGATTTAAAATATGTTGTGGTTTCTTTTCAAAATATTTTTCAGGTATGTGAAGTTCATTTTCAACCTGAAGACATAAGAGAATTATCAGCATTTGATAAAAAAAAAAAAAAAAAAAAAAAAAAAAACGGGTAAAACTATTAGTTAAACTTGAAAAACCATATCTTTATGATGGTGCTATACCTAGGATTCTTCCAAACTGTCCCTCGTATTTATCTTCATCGACCTCCTTCAGAAAATCAAAGAAAATTCAAAGGGAAAATTTTGATCTGAAAAGAGCTTTAGATCAAAGTATTGCAGATGACCTAGCATATAAAAAAAAAAAAAAAATGTTCCAAAACATTAATGATATGGAAGATAAATTTTTATTGACAGAAATTGGACCATTAATAGGAAACAGGATGAACTTATTTGTCATATTATCCAGTCTCCATATCCTAAAAGGACCCTGTCTATTATAATCGATTCCAATTTTGCAGCACACATGTTCTGTAATGTGGAAATTCACAGAATAGGGGGGTATAAGATTTCTAACTTTGTAAGTGATGTAAATATTTTTGAAATTTTGATCTCAAACCTTCAAAAAAATGGACATAGAAGAACAAAGCAAACTGCAAAATGTTATTTCAATATTAAAATTGATCATGCCATTTCTGTTATTACTGCAAGAAGTCAAATAAATTATAGTGCAATTAAATTTATATGAACAAATAAACCTAATGACACTAAATAAATTCAATTATTCAACAGAAATTATATTTCCTTCATTAACTGCTCTCCTACTGGATACAAACTGTTAAAAGATTCAAAAAAATGTAATTTTACCAAGCTATTCAACCATTAGAAGACTTACCCTATCAACCTCTATGAATCCTGTTGTTGAGCAACATAATTTTCTAATGTATAATGATCAATACAATATCTCTATCAGTCAATTACTTGAATGCGAAAAGAAAAAGAATGTTGTCCGTTTTAAAACTTAGCCTGCCTTTTAATAATCAAAGTATTAATTTGAAGAATTCACAAGAGGTGAAGTTTGAGTAAATTAAAATTTTATTTTTCTGATTATTTTCTCTTCACAAACGAATGGCAGGTTTGTCAAGATAATTTACTGAGTGGTAAATGTATTTTTAAATTTTTTGCAATTTATTTTCTAAGCTGGCAAGGGAATTCATATACATCGGTTTGAAGTCATCGTCGCCATGATTTCTTTCTTTTTTTTTTTATTATTATTATTATTATTATTAGAAAAGCACAATGTAGTTAATTTTATTATTAGTATTTACTAACTGCATGATCTACCTAATTATACTAGTAAATGGCAATAAGTATGTTATTGCAAATGTTTTGGAGAAGGGTACCTGAAATTTTTGTTCAAAATACACAATTTCTCAAATCTATTCAAAAAACCATAATGTGATGCCTCTACAAATGGAAAACATTTTAAATAAAATAAGAAACACATTTAGATTATTTTCATAATTGTTTTATTAAACATATCACAATTGATCATTTGGAAAAACCGCTTCCATAAATATTTTATTATATATATAAAAACTTGAAAATTTAGAACATTCAGACAAGTTGGATTATAAATAATATTTTTAAAAAAAAGACTGAACACATTTTGGCTCAGCTGTTTTCAATATTTTCAGTGATTTCAAATGAAATCACTGTTCCTCCATCACAAAGTTGATGCTTTATAGGACTGACATACTTATATTTACAATAAGTATTTATAATGAAAAATGAGAGGAAAAGAAAATCTTCCAAAGAATTCCTTTTCACAGGAACAATTGACCCTTGAAGTTTCATTTTACAAGACAAATTTGATAAAGCATTGCCAACCCAAGTAAGCCAAATTATTGCTTTTCAAAATTTGGTTTAATAACTCTAAGACTAAATTTGTTTGACACTTTATATCAACCCTATTAAAAGGTCACAATTTTCTTTGCAAGCCAATATGATGTATCTATTCCAGTCATTCAGTTAAGTGCCATAAGTGACACAATGTGTATCTAGTCAAGCAAACCAAAATAGAAATTACACCCCAAAAATCCAAACTATAATCCCTCTCTTCTATCAACTAAAATAGAATAGATGAGCTGTAATATGCAGTCACCAACTGATTCATTGGAAACTATGGTTTGCTAGAAAATCATTAATGAACATCACAAGTGACTTCATTGATTTTGAAATTAGGAACTTTCAAAAGGAGAATTATCCAAAGAACACTAAGATTCAAAATGTTTCTATTGGCAGTTAATACATGCTTGGATGATCATGCCATTCAAGACATGATTTGACTAGGTAGAATATTTTCTCTCGGTAGGTTGCCAACCAAAGCTATAGAACCCTGTTATTTAATCCATCGGTGGAAGAAGGGATGGATTAATACCGTTTTTAAGGGTATTTAAACCATAATTACTTTTTTGTTCCTGATAGACCAAGAAAACATGCTTCAAAGACATGTTGAACAAGGTTTTATGATCATTAGTGAAGATTGGTTTGCTTATAATGGGATAAAAATGATCTGGGTACAATCATAATTCATCAATCTTAAATCTATCAAAATAATGATGAATTACAGCCTTAATTTTAATTCTTAACAACCAGACTAAAATGTAAATTTTATCCAATTTTTAATAGATTCACATAAGAAATAAACATGCATTAAAACCAGAAAAAAATCAATTTGAAAATTAAATTTTTAAATAGCGAAATAATTTTTTTTCTTTTTTTAAATTAAATCTTCCTCTCATCATTCTCATTTTATTTTCTTAAACCAATTCCATGTTAAAAAGATCTTAAGCATTGTTAGTTGTTTAATTCCTACCTTCAATAATGGCAAGATGATGTGATCGGCTTGAGAACTTCGGTTTTCTTCATTACTGATTCCTCTTCAGGTCAACATGACAAATTTTCTCAACATGAACATGACAGTTGCTTCATTCTCAGTAATAAAGGAGAGAAAACAGCTTTCTTCATCCAGTGGACAGAGCATAACTACCAAAGCTCAGCTGAAAGAGAAAGCCACTTTTTTTACAAATCATAAAAAATCACATAACATTAACAATAAAAAATCACATAACATAATATAGGTACCTCCACTTTTTCGGCAAAAAATTCAGATACCTGATTTTAAAATGAAATATTTAAAATTTAAAAAGATACTTAAAGATTTGAATTTAAATTTAATTAAAAGCTTAATGATTAAATTTATTATTTCCATTAATTAAAAAATTCTAGTGTTTTTCAGATAAAAATTATACACATCGGAAATTCATATTTATTTCAATTTCTTAAAATTTTCTTAAAAGCGGCCATTTTCTTAAATTTAAGAAATTTGTAAACAAACAAAATTTCATCGATTTTAAAAATATTTAAAAGGATTTCTGACACTTTATGTTAGTAAAGTTTGGAAACTGGAAGTTTAATTAATCTGATTTGGAAAAAATATTACTTATTTATAGCTCAAAAAAAGTAATATACAACCAATTATTACAGATTGATCGTTGTTACGAAATCAAATGAATGACGCATCGCTGATTGACGTCGCAATGACAGCTGCTATGGATGCACATAATTGACAATTGTCATAAATCTAAGTGAACGCATTTAGGTTGCATTATTAGTTATGTAGTATTTCTTACAAAATAACATTTTTTGCAATTTTTATTGACTTTTTTTTCATTTTATTTTATAATTTAATTAATAACTACTGAATTATTATATTTTTATGATAATTTACTTAAAAATCAAAAGTAAATGTGATATTTAGTCCAATTAATAATCTAATCTGAAGTTTACCGAAATTTTTAATTAATGGAAATAGTAAATTTAATCATTGGTCTTTTAAATCTAAAGTTAAACTTCAAGAACGTTTTATCTTAAAAATTCATTGTAAAATTAGGTATCGAAAATTTATGCCGAAATATTTAAATTTTACATATTTTTCCTTTTTTTCTAATTATTGTTATGACAATTATTTTATTATTAAATTTTAATATAACTTTCAAGTTTATTATTAATTACATACTTGCTAAAAATTTTATTAGCCCAATAAACAATATTGAAAAAAAATTGCTACTATGTGATGTACAACAAGAAAAAGAATTTCGGGAAAATTTTGTGGCCCTGAAAAGGGCCGTTTTTGCTTTTTAATTTTTTTTTTCTTCTGCTGCTGCTGCCTCTTCAATCTTCAATGCTGGGCTGATAAAATCGTAAATCATGCATGAGATAGTCAGCGCCAATTTCACACTTGTCCAGTTTACAACAGTCAGTTTCATCGTTTAGGTATGAAATCATATAAAATGGATTTTCATAACTAATGATGTCACCAACATATTCTCTGTTGATACCATCAACTGTCCAAATGTGCACAATTGAGCGTCCGACTATATTACCAGTCAGTATCTCATGCAGGATTGATGATAATTCTGGGTGTTGAAATTCAGCCAGCAAGCTCATTACGGATACATCTTTGAAGTTATTTAATTTTTTCTGCAATGAAGCCCGCTTCTTCCTTTCCGCCTGGATTGCCTTTTCTCTGCTTTTCTGTGCAAGTCTCTCTTCAACTCTGTTGCTTCACTTTTTTCTTTGCAGTCTCTGCTGAAAAGCATTGCCATCCGGAGGTATTTACTTAAATGCTCAGCATCCAGATCACCAACAAATTTTCTTGATTCCGCTTGGCCTTGATGACATCGCTTATGCTGGAAACATAAGCGTTAGGCGCAAGCTTCTTTCTTTCAGAAACTTCCCCAATGATGCTTTCCGCTAGCATTGTATGTTCCCTCACGGGTGTCAATAGAGACCGAGATGATGAAAGTTCAGATGTGAAAGACTTTTGATACTGCCTGTTTAGTATAGTCACAATTCCTTTCAAACAGGCAGTCATCTGTCGAAACAAGAGCTCATCTGTGGGAGAAATAAACAAAGTTTTTTGGACAGTCTCTGGTAGGATTTCCAAAGAAGTCCTCTACAGAAGCAAAGATAGACATCGGGTCTTCAATGAATAGTTTAACCTTCTCAATGACCCCTTTGACGATGTTCATTGTGTCGATGGGGTCATTTTGGTTCTCCATAGATGTATAGAAGGTTTTCATCCAAGGACCCGAGAGCAGCTTCCCAATGAGTCCGAGCACTTGCAATTCTACCACAGTGTCTCTTTCTCTGAAAAGTAGCTGCAGCCTAGATATAGTATCATTAGTTGATGGAAGCCCTGAGATAAATTGCTTGCATTTTTCAAATATAGGGAAGTAAGTAGCACCCAGATGAAAAATATGAAGGCGATTCCCCCGGAATCTAGTGATTAGGGACAATGAAAGTCCTTGTTTTTTGATAAAGTTCTTCATGTCATTTATTGTCCCTAATTTGTCACTAAATCTGAGGGAATTCAATCCCACAATTATTTGCCATGCTAGGCACTCACTCCCAACAGATGATGAAGTTTCACAATCCCTCAGGGCCTTCCTCGTCTGTCTGGCAATCGACTCCAGTGGGTGTAAATTGCAGTACATCTCCATGAGTTTAACATTCCACTCCTTCTCTAGGAGTGAAACAGTGGAATGATTGACGGGGGCCCTGTCCGTCAAGCAGCACTTTATTTTTTATATTATTTTTTTATAAAGTTCATTAATACTTTCGCCAGTGGATAGTGATCCCACTTTGGCTAATTGTTCGATTGAATTAATAATGTGCTGCTTGTAATCCATAGGAGACCCTCCAGAAAAATGTTCCAACGACACAAGATGAGAGGATGTTGGCGTTTTCTGCACTTTCCACTGCATGGAAGGTCTTCATATCGGACAGGAAGCCAAGTTCCCCAACCATTCTATACACTGTAGTGGAGCTTTTTTTCAAAATGTTATCTTCCAGTGATAATGTTTTCAGAATACTGGCCACAGTTTTTGGAATATTCGAAGCAGAAACACCAGATAAAATACAGTCATAGTAGATTTTTCTACATATAAATTTATTTGGATGTTCCTTTTTCTTCTTCGAAAGTATTTTCACTTTATTTTTAAGTGCCATTATTTTTTTTTTATTTCTGCGCCTTAGTTTTTCTTCCAACATTTTTATTTTTTTACTTTTTATATCACTGGAAGACGAACAACGGGCAGGTACAATATCAGTTGCACCCACTGTAGTTTCTTTAGTTGCCGCAGTCATTGATGTATCCGAAATTGTTGCTGCAGGTGTAGAAAAGGCTGCTGAAGAAGAGGGCTCCTCGCTATCACGATGTATAGTTGTGGTAGCATCAAGCAGTGTTGAACTTTTACTTGCAACTGGGATGTTGGTTGAAGAGGCAGTAGAAGATGTGTCAGAATTGATTATAATTTCTGTACATTTTTTCCGAAAATTAGCAGCATTGTTAACCCCTCTGTTTCTATTTTTGTATATTGTCAATAGCTTGGACACGCAATGAAATGGCACTGCTGGAAAGCCATTCTTGGTATTCTCTAACGTGGCCCAATCTGCTATTTCTCGAAGAGTGCCATATTTTTGAAAAAATTTCTCAAAAATATGGCCACAGAATGGGTTGTCCAAGTTGGACGCTGCTATAACAGCTTAGGACGTCTTTTGTCGTAGACATCTATAATTTAAAAAAATAAGCGAAAAATTAACAACTTGATTTGGAAATTGTTTTTAATTTTAATAATTAAAATTTTATTTAATCAGTAATAGTTAATAAACTTTAACATTAAGTAAAATAAAAAACTAGTTTTCTATTTTAAAAAAATGAACACAATTGAAAAGAACAGTAGAACTATTCAACCAAAAAATTAATAGAAAATGAAGAACCTAATTTCAAATAAGCAGGAAATAATGTTTTTAAAATAATTTTAATTAAACATTATTTTAAATAAATTAATTTAAACGTTTTTCTTTATTATAATAATATAACTCATTAAAATAAAAAAAATACATGTTTAAACGTCATTCTTTAACAAAAAAATAAATTATGAAATGTCATTAAAAGTTAACTGAGGAAAATAAGTTTTTAAAAAAAATTCAAATGCCTCGTTATATTCTTCGTTTGTTATTATTTCGAGGGTTACGGTATGACCCACACTCATGTAAATACATTAAAAAAAATATTTAGTGAAGTAGTAGTAAATGAAAAAAGGAAAACTTACTTTTCATAATATAACATAAAAAATCAACAATCATATTTTAAATAAATTGTATTGTAGTAGGAACTGCTCAGAAGTTGATTTTAGATCAGAAGCAGATTTGAAATAAAATCTGGTCATACGAACGAGACTATAAGTTTCATCATGACAGTTCCTAAAATTGCATATGGCTTTTACATTAATTTTTATTGAATTTGTTGGCTTCATGAGAGTAATTTGCTCTTCCTAGGTGATAACTAAAAAAAGACAAGACTACATTTTCCCCAGGCATCACCACAACAGAAATCAAAACAACCCTCTCACAAATCTAGCCTCACTCAATGAAGTAGATAAATCTTAATCTATATTGTGCTCATTCAATGTTACGTGATGGTTGAAAAATAAGATCAATTGTTGTCGCAATATCCAAATACTAAAGATACCATTATTAACAAGAACGAAATTCATTTTAAAAACTTGCATATTTTTTTATCTAAAATGAAGTGGGTAAAATTTTAATTCTTTGATTTAATCTTTTCAAGTCTTATTAGTCAAATTGAAGTTTATTATCAAGAAAATAGTCATATAAAGCTGGGTAAAAAGTTGACAGAAGTTAATTAAATCATTGAAACTTCAGACATTAGTGATTACTAGCAAAGTTCAGATACAGCCTCTAAAATCTCATCATTAAAACATTTCAGCTTTAGAATACATCATAACAATGCTAGCAATCTTTTTTTTTTTTTTACTTATGATCCTCATTGGACAGGAATAATAATAGAAACCTTTTGCACCAGAAGAAAAATGAAATATAAAATATAGGCAGTGATTTGCTTGCAAATGAGGCCATTTTTCCTCAGCTACCAAGAGGGGGGAACAAGTGGAGGAAGACTAAAAATGAGGAGACACCAAAACGTTTAGGTAGTTTTGACTGTTCAAAAATATAAAGATATTACTTACCCTAGAACTTAGCTTTCCCCATCTCCAAAGTAGTTCCCTTGGGCAAGTATACAGCGGTCCCAACGATTCTTCCAAGATTCCATGCACTGCTGAAAGTCTGCACGGGTAATAGTGTCTAAGACTCTCTGTGATTCTGCCTCAATCTCTTCAACTGTGTCAAAACAACGTCCTTTCATATGGAACTTCAACTTGGGGAAGAGAAAAAAGTCACAGGGAGCAAGATCAGGAGAACAGTTGGGATGGGGAATGACCGAGACATTTTTCGAAGCCAGAAACTGTTCAACACTACTTGAAGTATGTGCAGGTGTGTTGTCATGATGAAGAGCCCAATCGTTGCTCATCCACTTGCTTGGACGTTTACACTGAATGCTTTCCAACAACCTCTTTAAAACATCACAGTAAAAATTGCCACTTACAGTTTGACCAGCTGGAATGAATTCTTTGTGGACAATGCCTTGGATGTCAAAAAAAACTATCAATATCGACTTTATGTTGTTACGAATATGGCGTGGTTTTCTTGGCTTTGGTAGTTTATTTGACTGCAATGGCCCAGGTGTCAGTGTTTTAGATGACTGTGAAGATTGAACCGGCTGTATTTCAGATTGAGGTGAAGATGGAGTTAACTGTTTCTTAGGCTGAGGCGATCGAGGCTTTAACCCAACATCATAACCATAAAGCCATACTTCATCACCAGTAATGATCTTTGTGACGAAGTTGGGATCATCTTTGGTTTTCTCCCTGAGTTGCGTACAGACAGCAACGCGATGTTGTTTCTGGTCATCGTCAAGCAGCCTCGGCACAAATTTAGCAGCAATGCGTCTCATGTACAAAACATCTGCCAAAATGCGTTGGACAGTTCCATATGACATTCCTACAATATCACATACATCATGTATAGTTTGCCTACGATCCACACAGATAATATCGCGCACTTTTCCGATGTTTTCCAAAGTCACACCTGTTGATGGTCGTCCAGAACGTTCATCATCATAGACAGATGTTCGTCCTTCTTTGAAGCGTTTGTACCATAAAAATGTCTTGCTCTTGCTCATGGCAAGATCCCCAAATGCTTCCTTAAGCATTCGGTGAGTTTCTGCAGCTGTTTTTTTAAGGTTGAAACAAGATTTGATACAAATTCTCTGCTCTTTAAAATCAGCCATTTCAAAAAGAGATGAAAGAGAAAAAATCCCAACACATTTAGAAATACCAAGAGCAAGGCCTCAAGTTTGTTTGCAAAGTGCAAACAGGCTCTACGAGCCTAGTGTCAAGTCTATACTACATTTGCTTCACTGTTTTTCAAGTTCCCCAAATTTTTTCGATAACATCTTTAGAAGATCCAGGATTACTAAGGGAGAGAGAGAGATAGAGAGAAGAGAAAAAAAGTAACAAATTAAAGAATTTAAGGATTCTTGAAAGTTAAAAAGGACTCAAGACTCGCACGTTCTATCAAGTAGGCGTTGGCAGGGAGCCCAAGTAAAACGGGGGCATTTATGTCAGACTAATCTTCGCCTTTTGCCCTTTTCTATATACAACAGCTTTGTAATTTTAAAATTTAAACCAGCAGGGTTACTTAGATTTAATAGAAAAAAAATTCTAATATTTTAATAAAAATACATTATATATTGTTGAAAAAAAAAATCCGTAGCATCAGAGAAATCAGAATAAAACATATATGATCATATGCTAGAAGCAAAAAGAAATACGATCAAAAACTGACCGACCTCCTTTTACATCCAGCATCATATGACACGCATGAGGTTTCATCATTTCTCTCTGAAATTAAATTAAGAAATGAAATTGAAAGCCAATTTATGTGTAAATTAAGTTTTAACCCTGTCCAACAATTTTTAACATTCAAAAAGTTACTAGGAAGAGTAGGTGACTTTTAGGGTGAGCTGATTCCGAATCTGCAAACCGTTTTTCTATCTTTTTGAAAATCGCATACTAAAATTTTATATTTTTTTTCGTAAATTAAGTTTCACGTAATTGATTTTAAATGAAAATTTTAATGATTGTTTTTGTTTACCATATTTTACAAATATGTTTTTCTTTGCAAATTTAAATATAGTTATATTATAATTATATTTAAATTTGCAAATATATTTTTACGATTTCACATAAAATATTTTAAAAAGTTGTAAAATTAACTTAAATTGCAAGAAAAATGCATACCAGGCTCATCACGTTGTAGACTAAATGTGTAGACTAAAACTCCAAATAAAATCTGCCAACATAGCTGCGTTCCACTTTCCATTGTAACGAGTTTCCATTGTGTTTAAGTAAAATCGTTCACCTTGTTCATCGCGATCTGATGGATTTTCCGGAAAAAAGATAGGAGTGGAGAAAATGGAGCCACATGTTACATCCCAGTCTGATACGAGTTTTAGTCAAATCAGCCACTAAAACTTCATAATCCGCAGACTTATGCTTTTCCAAAAAACTATTGTATACTAATACTCTCGAAGCTAACACATGCTGCTACTGTTCAGTCATAGCATCATCAGAAACGGCATTTCGATAGAGCAAGGAAACAAAACGAACAGCACAAATGTGGTGCCCATTTTTTGTCTCCCACAATTTCGAAATAAATTTTTTTGGCGCAATTTGATATTTTTCGCTTGTATGCGTGTTACACATCCACAAACTTTTTACAAGGGTTTATAACAGCAAACGATTAGTTTTTTTTTTTGCAGGTGAAAGACACTTTAATTTGGAAATTCTTGCAAAAAAAAAAAAAAAAAAAAAAAAAAAATCAAATAATGGTCGAACTTTGATGAAAATTGCAGGACTTATAATTGAATTGTTGAAATAATTATTTTTAGAAAAAATATATAGCTTTTTCTTTTTTAACGTATGTTAACATACCCACCAATTATTTTTTGAGAATGAAATGTGTAGAAATTCCAGTGTTTGCTCAAACTTAAATATTAAATTCAGGAGTCATCGGGGAATGCTAATTAACTTTTTTTTTCTTCAAAATTAGCCCAGAGAAACCTGCTCCAAATTGCGAAAACAAAAGTGCCAAAAAACTATGCCATTTTTTCATTTAAACTTTTTAATTGCATTTATAAACAAAATAAAAATTAATAGCTATCAGAAATTTGTGAAAGTACCAACATTCATAACTGAAAAAAAAAAAAAGAGGAAAGTTAGAATTTAACAAAAAAACTAAAAACTTTAATTTCAAATGTATTGAATTGTACAAAAACACAGGTTATAGAAAAGGGAAAGCTTTTTAATTTATGTGAGGTACCTACTTTCCCAATTAATATAAATGATAAAACTAAGTAAAAAATATAAAACTTATTTAAAATTTTTTAAAGCGTGACTTGAGATGCCTGTTGCAGAGTTATTCAGAAGCACGTGGAAATGAAAAAGAATTAGGCAACGCGTAGAGACACAGAATGTAAGGGAGACAACCCTTGAATCACGTGACCTTTTAAGGTGAAAAATCACGTACAGCCGCCCGGACAAATTCTACAAATCGATGGGCTCGATAATTTGTATGCTATAAAGCTTTTTAATTTTTGATAAATTGAATCTTCACGGATTAATTTAACAAATAGCGGTAACGATGAAGCAGGAAATTAAGATTTTTGAAACTTTATAAAATCATTTATTGAAATTTTAACTTTCAGACTATATTGTTTATAAAAAAAAACAATTAAAAGTTTAAATAAAAAGTGTGCATAGTTTTATGGCTTTTTTCAACCATTTATTGGGAGGTACCCAAATTACAATGTTTCATGTTTTTTTTTTAAATAAAAACAAAATTACGTATGATGAGCATTTTTTGGCTTCTGTAATATTTCATCTGAAATGAAAATCGAAGACTAGAGAGTTTCGAATTATGCCTAGAAAGATGAATAAACGTAGCTTTACTTTACGGGTATGGGCGAAATAGGAGAAACGGGTACTATAACCTTGGTTGGCGACCAGTCTACTGCGGAAAAATCTGTATCTGTCTAGTCAGTAATGGAAGGAAAGAGATTATTTTTGGTCGCAGTACTTCCCATACGACCCCCCCAAAAAGAACTTTTTTTTTCTAAACTAAGGTCAGTCATATTTTTCGTAGTACTTGTTTTTGATTTACAAAGTTTTGCCTTCAGTCGAGTTCGTTTCTCATTATATCCCAATTACTCAGGTATTTGCCATTAAGTCCTAAACAGTAAGGTAAATATTAAAAAATCAGTTGTCTTAGGAGTTTTTTTTTATTAATTTTTTTTTCCATCGGAGATAAACAAGAGACTTTTTAGTTTTTAAAATATATTATCCGAGATCATGAAACTATCGAAATATATGGGTATAACGACACAAAAAAGACTTTATTACCCATACACCAGCAGATCTAAATTTCACTGATGTAAGCGCGGGAAAAAGGCAACAGAATAATCGACCAATTTTTTCGAGTCTAAAACGTATTTTTGTTCTTGTCATACACTGAAGCTGACATCAGTGTGCAAGTTTTTTTTTAATTGATACAACACAAAGATGCGTATATAACGGTCATCATAATTTTAATAATTAAGAAGAACCTCATAGCATCATCCCATTACAAATAAATAGTTTTACCTTTTAGGAAAGTTTTAGTTGAAAAATCTTAAAATTAAAATAAATTATAAATGGCATATTGGTAGCTAGGTTTGGGGGGAAAAACATGAATGATTTTCTGACCTATTGTCACATATTCCTTTACACAAGTAGAATTTTAAAAATATGAATAGGATGAGAGTTGAATTGAAAAACCCGATAAAATGACTTGTGAAAATATAAAATTAATAAATTAGTAGAGAATTAGAAATATAAGGCGGAGGGGTCAAGGAAAAACTGTTAAGTCCTTTCACTTACCATTCAAGCACTTGAGAATCTATAACAAGAAAGAGGCCGCGCCAACGAGGGGCTTTTATATATACACATTTAACTTTCGTTTGCGCATGCGCGCTACTTCTGTAAATACGAAACTATGTAGTAGACTTTTCTTTAAATTAATTCAAAACGATAATTTTTCAATATGTGTCAATTTTTCCTTACACAAAAACAAAAAAAGCTAAATTAAAATTTTTTTTTTAGAAATAAATGTTTTAAAACACGAACATTTTTCAAAAGTTAAATACTAGTAAAAATAAGGAGTTAATTAAATAATAAATTCATTATTTTTTTTTTAATTCCAAAATCCAAAAACAAAAAAAAAGCATTTTTACGTCGGTTTAAAAATTTAAGTTTACAATACCGCATAATTTCACTTTATTTTTTGATCACATGAAAAAAAAAAACACTTTTTGAATAATTTTCAGAGTAACATTTATCACCCTCAAAGAGACATGAACAAGAACGACTTTCATTTGATTTTTCTCCCTTTAAATTAATATTTATCCTCTTGAACACAATTGATTAACCAAGTCAAGTTTTGCAAAATCCACATGAATCTCTCAGTCAGATCTGAAGCTAGCCAACTTGAAGAACATGTGAAGGATAGGAAATTAAGAATTAAAATCAACCTTCTACACTTTTACAAAAAATCACAATGACGTGTGAATCTCTGGTTTTTCCCAAATAGAAAAAAGATTGACCATGTGTTTAAAGAAAAAGGTGTAACTGGATTTCACAAGTAGATGTTAAATTGATATTCTGACTAATGGAAGCGATTTACAAGATCCAGAAGACTTCATGATCCAGTGCAAAATTCTAAAGGACTATATAAATGGCTTCGATCAGCGTCAGTCAGAGTCAGATAGGAGCAGTGAGATGAGATGACACACTAAAATATGAAGGGAGAAACTTCAACCACAACCCGGACATAGGTCACATTGCACATTGTCCTCTTTCTCCTTCTTTCTCGTGTCCTGATTCATTTTACTTCTTTTTCTCCAATTAAAGACATTTGCAGAATTTTTTTATGTCATAAGAAAAAATTCTGCTGTGAACAAAAGGAGAAAGGAAATAAAAAAACAAAACAAAATTTAAGATAACACAAAGGATTCAAATTAAAAAAATTTACTACTTTATTAAACACAGAGAGGTGTTGTGAGCTGACTGCAAAACAGGTCCGTTAACAAAGGCTAGATTATAGCCTTCGTGCCACAAAAAAAGTCAAAAGTCCTTTACAGTTACTGTGTCAGTCTTTTTTTTTTCTGAAGAGAGAGAACTTAGGAGAGAGTAGCTTCTCTTTAACTACCAGATAGCGGCTCTGTTTTCCCTAATTTTTTTGTTATGTCTAGTGTTTGAAGTTTCTTTCTTCATCTCAAGCCTGGAAAAAAGTCTTTTCTTGTTAAGTCTCTTCTTCAACCCTCGTGGGTTGTGGGCCAACCTGGGAAACTGTCCTTTTTTTTCTGTAAAATAAAATTTCTTTCTTCCTCTGGAAGTTACTAATCTTGTGGCTTGAGTAAATTCATATATAGAGGGCACCAGTGAGCTACGTTCATCGGAGCAGAAGCCATGAAAGTATTTGTAGAAGAGACACAGGAAAGCCACATTGCCCTGGTGAGAAAGTAGCTGTATCTGAGCTGATAAGTCGGGATCTATCACATTACAGATTCTCCGTTGGATTTTGTCAAAGACCCCTAGGTGGATAGCAGGAGCACCCGACCAGATATGGCAGCAGTATTCAATGCACGAGCGGATGGTAGATTTATATATGTACAGGATTGTTTCAGACAGGAAAAACTTACTGGCACTACTTAGAGAACTGACTTTCTTAGCAGTGGATTTAGCTATGGATTCTATATAGTCATTCCACTTGAAGTCTGTTGTGAAAGTTAACCCGAGGAGGTGCAGTGTATTACTTTCAGGGAGACTAGCCTGATCCATGCTAATGGGGAGTTAAGAGTGATTGTCTGTGATGGTTAATAGATAACAGCTTCATTTTGGAGCATTAAAATTCACAAGCCATTTCTTACTCCAGTCCACCACGGATTTGAGGTCCTTTTGAAGCTCAGCAGAGAGGTTTGCTTTGTCAGCCTCAGCAGATTTTTGATCAATGTAAAGTAAACCGTAGTGTCATCAGCGTATATGCCTACTTGGGATTTTATTACATTTGGGAGATCGTTAATGTAGATCAGCATAAGACCTAGAATAGAGCCTTGAGGGAAACCCGCATTCTTATGATAGTATTGGGAGGAATGTCCATTCAATACTACCTTCATTGTGCAATTTGAAAGGAATGACTGGATAAGGTCAAACAATTGTCCAGTTATATCATAGCCTTGCAGCTTGCATAGAAGGCCAGCATGCAAGACTCTGTCAAACACTTTGGAGATATCTAGGGAAACAGTTCAGGCTTTGCTGTTTTGCCAAGAGCCTGGTGTTTATACTTAGTGATGATCTTGAGCATATCAGCAGTAGACCTGGGTGAAGGGTAAAGTGTAGGCTGTGAGATGTTGAACCACCTTGGCATTGATGATGGCTTTGAATACTTTACCAAAAATCGGTAGGAGGCTGACAAAGTGATAATTAGAGGGGTCAGAGGATTCACCAGTGTTCTTATATATTGGAACCATAGAGGACTTCCAGCAGGCAGGAAAGTAAGAAGCAGAGAGGCAGTAGTTATAGACTTTGGAGAGAACAGAGGAGATTTCAGGGGAACATTTTTTCAGGACAATGATTGGGAATCCGTCACTTGCTTTATGGTGGTCAAGCTTTGAAAATATGTTAGAGACCACCAATGAGGTAATGTGGATGTCATTCAGTTGGGCCTCAGTTTGGGATGGGAAGTCAGGTACAGATACTCCAGATGAGTCCAGTGTCAAGTTGGTGGAGAATCTGCGAGCGAAGCACTCAGCCTTGTCTGTTGTAGAAGTAAGGACCTCAAATTCATTGATTAGAGGGGGGATTGAGGTTTTGCTATTTTTTAATACACTTTTATATATACGTATGTACATATAAACTCTTTCCACCAAATTACTACTATGAACATTTCTTGATACCTTTAACTTTCTCATTGAACATTAACTGCTACAAATTCTTGTTATTCTGTCCTTTTAATAAATTTCTATTTAAACATGAAAAATGTATATTTTTATTCTTACACTATTCTACACATTTCAACCTTCTGCTACAAACCCAATGAAAACCTTCTTCTGATTATACTGGATAAAACTTGTTAGCTGTAGAGAGTTTGGTTATTCATCTCACAAGGCTGAATTAATAAACATTAACCATCTCCTCATGGCTTCAGTGGTGACCCCCAACGGCTGAAAAGGAACATGCAATGGAAGAATCACTTCCTCAAACTCTTCACCAGAATTACCCTTATAGGTAAGAATCCATCTCAAGTAATGAGATCTAAGAACAGCATATTGTATTTGTGAAGAACTTTTAAGATTTAGTAAAATGAACAAATTAGACAGATTCAAATTATAGCAGATTTATTAGAACATATGATTGATCAGTCTCAGACAAAATATAACCGTCTTTTATTAGGTATTATTAATATACTAAGTGGATAGCAACTTAGAATAAAATTTATAAACTTCTAATTTACAGAGGAAAATAAAAATTACATAACATTTAAAATATATAGCAAATTATTAATCTATAAAGTTTCATTAAGCATGCATAGTTATTAAGTTTTTAGCAGTTTTACACTCTTCACTTTCAAACTGAGCCAACTATTTTACCATTAAATATTCATGCTCATTTAGTATTTAATATTATGCCTATGAATAGAGTATTGTAGTAAACAGGAAGTTATCTCCTCAATGACTTAAAACAGAATGACATATTTGAGTATCTGTGCATCATGATGAACACATATCTTCTGGTTGAAAAACCACATATATATATATATAGATTAACCAATCAGAAAAGAGAAAAATATATTTGAATGTGATCCACTTTTGTCTTCCAAAAATGTATAAATATGCATGATTTTGCCTCTTGACAGATCAAACATCCAGCAGCCCAATGTATCCAGATTTACTACATCTTGCCTATCCCAATCCTGTTTGAGATGTGAGGGAGGCACTTCTATCTAAGTGTGTGAGCTTCTCCATCACACAGAACTGTCCATCAAAATAAAATTTACATGAATGGCCTTGTCAAATTTTCTTTCTATTAAAGCAGCCTTCCTGGCATAAGATCAAAATTTTCAAGTCAGATGTGTCTGTGTGTGTGTATATCCGTTACCTATAGACTCCAAAATGGCTGAACCGATTTTCTTGAAAATTTACAGTTTTACTATAATCGTCTGCGAGTGTTCTTATCTAGGTTGTGTCCAGGTACCCCGATAAATATAAAAAATCGGTAATTGAAAAAATTATAGAAGGAGTGGTCCGATTTTAATCAAATTTGATACACTCATAGACAAAGACATAAGAAACAATATTCAGAAGTTTCAAGGTTGCAGTTTTTACAATAGTGCAGAAAATTGATAACATATATATATATAAAAGGCAAGATGTTTGTGTGTGTATCTGTTTATCTGCCTGTATGTCTGTATTTTTTTCAGCCCTTTTATTTTAGTTTTTGCTTCAGGTTTGGCTCTACGTAGGTATAATTGTAGTTCTTAGTCTCAGCCATGATACCATTTACTCAGAGGACTTATTTAACCTTCAAAATTCAGTTTACGACGAAAAAAACTTATTTGATATCGATACCAGGAAATCAAAATTTGACTTACATCCATTCATTTTTCTTTCAGTCTACGGTTTCGCTTTAACTAGAAACAACTATTGCTTTAACTATTGCTTTTTAGTCTTTCGTGCCAATGTCCAAAGAGTTTGAGCTCCAGGACCATGGGTTAGTTTTAAAGCTTTCATTACACCCGAGCAACGCCGGGCTATACTGCTAGTATATATTAGGTGCGATTGGTAAATTGTCGCAATTAATTTTTCAAATATTCTTTAGGCTATACTGCTAGTACATATATAAATATGTCATAATTTGTCCCATACAAAAAAATTATAACATAAGAATACAAAAAGAAGTATAAAAAAGACAAAAACAGGCAGACAGGTGGTGTTCTCAATGCGCCTGATAAAACAATTGGTTTCCCCTGCTTTCTTCACTGCCGTGGGCAGTCATATCTTTGTTGTATAATAAATGGCGTGGTAGACTGGTCTTGCATCTACATGCACTAAATAGTAACTGGTGTTTATCACTGTATAAACTCACCAGCCATCATGTGATCCTTTTGAATTCTTATACCGAAAGGGAGGTAACTGTCCTTTGCATCACTACAATTACTTTATCAAGAACTAATGCAAATTTTTTTTTTTTAATCGTATCACCCCCGAGCAAGGCGGTAATGCCACTGATATGCAGGAGGCTATGTAATCGTGAAAAGATTGGAAAAGAGAAAGCCGGAAACCACATCCTAAACAGGGAACAAGGGATGAGCCTCTTAACCTGTTCAATAGATGTGGGTGGAGTGTGAACCAGGCGATAGTTTAGTCTATCTTTTGCTTTCCATTTTGCTTTCATCAACTGACTTGGACTCCAGACTAATGTTTGAAACTAACAATACAAAAACGACAGCTTATCATCCTTGTTCCAATATGCTGAAATATTCCACCCTCATCTAAAGCCTGCAGCACTTTCTGTTCAAATGGTGACAGTAATAGAAGCAGTTTTCTTATAAAGAAACAGTTTGCTTAATGAATCTCAAGTGCTGATTTCAGTTGAAATCTATAAAATCCTTCAATTAAAACAGTTTTTCAGGAGAATAGGTTTCTCAAATACACTTATCACTCTTTCCAGTATTGATGGAGGTTTCCTTCCTAATCTTTTGTTTGAAGTAGTGTAGATGTCAACATCTTTATTACGTTATTTGATTTACATATGCTATTTTAGTTGGTCACCTTGATATGGTATAATGGTTAGCGAGCTTGTTTCACTAGTACCATTACACTTGAGTAGTGAGTTTGATCCTCACTGGGTGCTCTATAATTTCAGCCTTGCGCCACATTTAAGCTATACTTAGAAAAAGGGCACCTCGATGTGGTATAATGGTTAGCAATCTTGTCTTAACAGTTTATACTGACTAGTGACTTTGGTTCTCACTGAGTACCCCATGCTTTTGGCCTTAGGCCACATCTAAGCTGTACTTAAAAATCACCTATCCATTTTCATTGTTGCTGCTGTTGAAGGTTCTCATGGGATGTGGTTTCTGTTATTTGGTACAGTTGTGATTTTGTAGTGTCAGTCCACAAAGTTTGAAGAAAGATGGTCCTCATTAATAGCTAAGGCCCTTTTTAATAATATCAACCAAACACAGTAGATACTTACCATTAGTTCTGCAATTAACTATTAAAGATCTAAACTGTACTTCTGCTGAATTGGTGTATGATTTATACCTATTGGGAGAATTTTTCACATCTCACTAAATAAGTATCACATTTTCAATTTTTCATTTAATGTGTCCCAGTGTTCACAAGGGTAAAGATGTCTGAAGTTTCAGTTCCTGTAGGACTACCTATAATGGTAACATCAAGGCAGGAAGCAACCAAATATGACTAATTCCCAAAGACCCCAACAGCAGAATAAGCAAAGATCTACATAATCCCAATGACCAAATTGACAGAAAAAAAAGCAGCACCAGTGGGGCTGGTATAACCAAAGTAGACCTTGACAGATCAAACATCCAGCAGTCCAATGTAACCAGATTTGCCAGATCTTGCCTATTCCAATCCTGTTTGAGATGTGAGGGAGGCACTTCTATCTAAGTGTGTGAGCTCCTCCATCACACAGAACTGTTCATCAAAATCAAATTCACACGAATGGCCTTGTCAAATTTTCTTTCTACCAAAGCAGCCTTCCTAGCATAAGATCAAAATTTTCAAGTCCAACTGTCAACATTGAAGAGGATCTATGACATGCTGTGAGGAGGGCCCAACTCACCCAACCATATCCACCACCCACACTCCTCTGTAACTCCTGCTTGCAACTCTTCAGGAGTAAGCTGGACCTTCACAGCCATCTTGTCACCAAGAGAGAGAGAGGGAATAAGGAAAGTAGATGATGATCCCAATGCTTGGATCTGAGCGTTTGCCAGCAACATTTCATCTCAAAATGATCTTTTACTTTAACACATGTAGTACACTTTTAAAAAGCCTATTTATCAGTCAGTCAAGTGCCATACATGATTCACGCTTGGGCGATCATGTCTCTTTCAAGACAAGACTGACTGGGAAGATTATCTCGCAGTAGGTTGCCATTGCTTTCTGCGGTAGACTGGTTGCCGACCAAGGCTACAGAACCCAATCTGTCCTATTATTTAACCCATAACTGGAGGGAAGAGATGGATTAATGTCTTTCCCAAGATTATTTGTGCATAAGTGAATGCAAGGAATTCATCTGGAATTTGAACTCGGCTTCCTGATTTCTCGTTCCGAGCTGATATCCACTTCAACTGACCTTAAAAAAAGCAGCGATTTTGTGTTTGCTTGTTATGATGAAATAAAAAGAAAAAAAAAAAGAAAAATACATCCACCTTCTTATCATAAAATGTCCATCATAAGGAGGTTGATATATTTTTTTTTAAAGTTTCACAAAGATCTAAAAAAAGTTCTGCATTATTCATAATTTTATTAATGATTCAATCCCAGTAGACCAAATAAAACCAGCATATATGTAACAATCCTCAGTAAAAGAGATTTCAACCATCAATACGGAAAAAATAACTGTATTGACTATACGTAGAAGGCATGTCATGGCATTCTATACTTCAAGCCAACTCATGATGCAACTAAGGGCCAGAACTAGAAGCCCATTTCAAATCTCATCATTCCACATTTTTGTTTAAGTTTGGGTTCATGATAGTTTGCTGTGATAGTCAGTTTAAGAAAGCCATGAGGTATGATTACTGGCTCATTTTAAAAATTATGTTTTTTTTTTAAATTTTATATTATTTTCTACATAGTTCAATATAATCTAAATTTATTTATAAATAGAACTTTGTCTGTGTGTGTGTGTGTGTGTGTGTGTCCCCGTTACCTATAGACTCCGAAATGGCTGAACTGATTTTCTTGAAAATTTACAGTTGTACTATAAGCGTCTGCGAGTGTTCTTAGCTAGGTTTTGTATCGAGGTACCCCCAATAAATATCGAAAATCGATAATAAAAAAAAAATCGGGTCATAGAAGGAGTGGTCCGATTTTAATCAAATTTGATACACTCATAGACAAAGACATAAGAAATGATATTCAGAAGTTTCAAGGTTGCAGTTCTTACAATAGTGCAGAAAATTTGATATCAATAACAGGAAATGAAAATTTGACTAACATCCATTCATTTTTCTTTCAGTCTACGGTTTTGCTTTAACTGGAAACAACTATTGCTTTTTAGTCTTTCTTTCCAACATCTAAAGAGTTTGAGCTCCAGGACCATGGATTAGTTTTAAAGCTTTCATTACACCCGAGCAATGCCAAGCTATACTGCTAGTTTTCATATATTTTCAATATATACTTATATCAAAAACATGAATATTGAAAGAATTTTAAATTAAACCCTTTATTAAATCTAAAAGTGTAGATCGTTCTTGTTCTGCTGACTATGTCTAGGGATATTGCGTCTAATTCTTATTTACTATTGCTTAGTTATTGCTTGCCCCATTTCTGCTGAGTTCAACTACATACCATCTAGACTGACAGAGTTGGGAGAATTATATTAGGACCTTGAATAAGTTCTGTTTTCTAACATTCAGGGACATGTTTCTTACTAATTTTTGTAAATAAATTAATACTTTTTGTGAAAGATAAGCAAGAACTTATTCAGGATCTGAATATAATATTTTAATCATTTTATCCCAAAGTAAGTCAATAAAGCCACTAAGACACAAGGGGTTAAACAATGAACTAATTGCTCTGACAGACTCATTCTTTTTCTTTTCCCCACAGTTCCAGTGTTTTGCCTAATAAATAATTGTTATTGCTTGTTCTATAAATCTTTGTATTTATTCATCTTTCTATAGTTAAGAGATGTTGCTACCCTGAAGTCAAAAACAAAATCATAGCTATCATACCCTCTAAAGATACGACCAGCTGTCTTCATAAGGACCAAACAGTTAATACATATTAATCCTCTCACTTGAATTGATTAAAGGTGACAGTGAAAGGAAATTGGTAAAGGTAGCTGTAGAAAATGGGTTCTCTTTTTCAAGGATGATGCACCTGCTTATAGGGCTGACAAGACAATGGATGTTTAGAAAAATTCAGGGCTTAAGTGTGTAAACTATCTATCCAATTCACCAGATCCCGTTTTGTCTCCAATCAATACCCATTGTGGGTTGTACAAGTTCGAATGACTACCGTTCGGGGGTAGAGGTTCTGCTGGCAATTTTCCAACAAGTGATTGATACTGTGCTAAGAGACTTTGACTTCATGTTTGCATATTTGGACGACATATTAATGATCAGTCAAAATGTAAAACAGCATAAGGAACATGCTTATAAAGTCTTAAAAAGAATTCAGGAGTAAGGGTTCAAATTGAAAGAATCCAAATATGACTTTTTTATGGAGCGGATTATATACTTGGGACACATTATCGATAAAGAGGGCATAAGACCAGATCCAGAATGGGCTACAGCAATCAAGGACATGCCAGCTCCCAAAAATGTCTCTACTTTATAAATTACCAGGTACTTATAACAAATATGCACAACTTAAGTGCTCCATTAAAAGAACTTTTGAAAAAAGACAAAAACTGGGAGTGGACACCTAAATGTCAAAATAAAGGAAGTTGTGACATCGGACTTGTTTCTCACCCACTATAACCCAGACTTAGACATTATAGTTGCCAGTGACGCCAGCTCGTATGGCATTGGAGAGTGTATTACGCACAAGATGCCAGATGGATCTCAAAAATCAATAGCACGAGTCGAGAATGCTTCTTCCTGCAGAAAAGAATTACTCACAAATTGAGATGTTAGGATTATTTTCACAGTAACAAAGTTTTATCGGTACATTCACAGTAGACACTTTACATTGCAGATGGACTATAAACCGTTACCATCTTCAGTTCAAAAAAAAAAAAAAAAAAAAATGGTCTGCCTGTGCATACAGCAAATAGACTGTGGAGATGAGGAACAATTCTTTTAAATTATAACTTTAAAATGGAGTTCCTAAAAAAAAACTTATGCTGACGGACTGTCCAGACAGATTCATCCCAAAACATGGAGAACCTCTTGAAGATACTGCGATTGCTTCTCTTCGGATAGAAAGAGAATTTAAAGCTACATTATGCAACACAGTAAGGGAACTTCTCGTAACTCTTGACCAAATCAAACGAGAAACTCTAAACGATGAGTTTATCAGGCAAACCAAAACCAAAATTTGTGAAAAGGACCAACAAACTTCAGATATTTTCTCTTTATGCGATGAAGTACTGCTATTTAATGAGTAGTCATTCGCACAACACTACAAAGAAGAATTCTGAAAGATTTCCATGCCGGTCACCCAGGGATCAAAAGGATGTGCAGCTATGTATACTGGCCAAACATGGATAAGGATATCGAAAACATCGTAAAATCCTGTAAAAGCTGTGCCTTGGCAGCTAAGGCACCTTCAATCAAATATAGTCCTTGTCCCAAAACAGACCACCCATGGTCTCTGATTAATATAGATTTTGCAGGCCCACTAGATGGATTCTACTGTTTTATAATAGCAGATAGTTTTTCTAAGTGGCCTAAAGTTCTTAGATGTAGAAATTCAATTACAGAAGTGACAATCAATTTCCTACATGAACTGTTCACCAGATTTGGGGCAGTCAATTGTTTAGTCAGACATTGGGACACAATTTACAACCAATGATTTTAAGGATTTTTGTGAGACCTTCCAGATTAATCATATCATGATTGCTCCATATCACCTAAGGTCCTACAGACAGGTCAAGTGCTTCGTTGACACACTGAAAAGTTCTGAAGAAAGCTAGGGGCACATCCACAGAAAAAGCTCTACAACAGTTCCTTCAAATGTATAGAATCATGCCCAATGACAGTACACCATCATCTTTAACTCCAGCCAAGGTAGTATTTACGTGTAAAATCAGGTCTGTGTTTGACAAGTTACTTCCCAAACAAATAAAACCTGGACAAACACGGTAACTACAAAATACTACCAACATGGAGAGAAAATTTTTTCCCCAGACGTTTCAGGATAATGAATCTTTCTGGGAAATAGGTACAGTTGAGAAAAGAGTAGGAAATATGGTCTACATTATCAAAAGTCCTTAGTTTACTCACAAAAGACATTTAAATCAAATCAGGAAACACCTTTTGGACGATGCTGACAGTGGTCCACCTGAAGAGAAAGAAGTAATGGATGTCATTTACGATACTTTTGACATGCCAATACTACAAGTGGTCTTGGAACAGTGCCATTTCAAATAACAGAAAATGACGGACTTTTTCATTGTTAATCCAAAAAGAAAACAATATTAAGACCCCTACGGAGTTGATACTTAGGAGTGGGTGTAATGGTAACTTACCCATGCACAAATGAACTCTTCCAAACTATACATAGACAGCCATTTCTGCTTTGTGGAGAGACGTCTATTCCAGCAAATAGCTCTGACAGCCAGACCAATACAATCACACTGGTGATCTTCTCATGTTGTATCTGTTTGAACTACTGTTCTTTGTTAATATATTTGTTTTAACTCTATTCCGTCTTTGTGTCTTTATTTCTGGCTCATAACCAGGCCACAAGAATTTACAACAAAAACATTACATTATTTATTTACAAAAATAATTTTATATTTACAAAATTCTAAAAATTAATACAATTAAAATTAATACAATATTTATCATTTACCAATTTATAAAGAAATAAATATGAAAACAATTTTCTATTCATAAATTTATAAACATTTACTAAATTATTAAAATACATGATCTAATTAATTCAAACTTTATAAAATGGTAAATAATAAAGATTTCCTTATAGTTGGATCCCATGTTAAATTAAGTCTAAGTAAATAATCTAATAGTGTTTATTATTTTTGTTGTAAATTTTCAAGAACAAAGAAAATGTATAAATTTACTTTCATCATTTTTAGGTTTTATTACAATTCTAAACATCACTTTTTAAAAGAACATTGCCAAGGAGTGAAGGTAGTTAAAATGATAACAGTGTCAAGAGAAAAATTATCGTTCTTGACGCAACCTTTTTTTAAAAGGCACAAAGGTCCAACTTTGTCAAAAAATTATTGTGTTTGGTTAGATTTTGAATGTTAAGAGAGTCTAAGAAAATTGCTCAAAAATGTTACATTCAATTTTTTTTCTGAAAGAAATTTCATTAAAAAAATAAAATGAAATAGAAATAATAAAAAAAAAGCAGAGTTCTATGAAGGTGCTGAAAAGTTTTCATCTTAACCAATTTCTTATAAAAGGATTTTGATCGCTTGTGTTTGAAATACTGATTTTGAGAAGTGGATCAAGCTAAAAACTTTTCTGCACCCTTTGTTTATTAATCAGAGAAAAGGCAATTTTTTCTTTTGCACACAGAAAAAAAGTTAGATCATGACTACAGTAAAAAGAAACTGAAAATTCTGAGTATTAAGTGTCAGGCAATAAACCAAAAGATAATTGCTCTGGAAAGAAAGGAATATGGATGATTGGTTAATGATGAAAAAGCCTCATATTGGTATGAGCTAGAACGATATTATGGTCATTACAGGCATCAATCACAGCTTGGTCATTGGCTGATCCAGCAGGAGAAGCAATGAATTCAACTCCACTCTGGAAAGAGAGAGAAAAATAAAATTTTCTTTTAAGGAGACAAAAAAAAAAAAAAAAAAAAAAAAAAAAAATCAAAGCTCCCAAAATTATCATCATATTTTTTTTTTGCATTTTATCCCACGCTCCACTGAAAAATGCTCTCAAAAATTCCCCTGCATCTTATCATGAAAAGGTAGAAAGGAGTTTGTCAACACTCACAAACTATAGTCATAAGATACAATCAAACTAACCTACTGAAATTCTAATTAATAACCAATATTTAATAACAGATTTAAAATGTGATAGTTTGTTGTGACAAAGAAAAATGATACCGCAGAATCGGTCACTTGACTTGCTTGTACAGTAAGCTATTAAATCTTAAAATATTTTTTTCACAAAAATACGTAGCTAATTATAGGGCGAGTCTTAGCATATGGGAAACAGGATATTCTCAGCTGCTAAATAATGTACCAAATGCTTGTTAATTTTTTATTCCCTCGCCTTATTAAGAATCATAGACTTATTAATTTTTGACTTTTTGTATGTGGTAATTTATTAATATAACCATGACAAGGTTTCATGGACTTGTTAATGCATTTGGTAAATTTTCACTGTTACACCCATTTCCCTTTTGAGGTGAAATTTGTTTTTCCTATAGTTATTTTGTGTTTTCAATGAATCTGACCTTCAAAATGATGTTCCACACTACTTCAAACAAAAAATTAGGAAGGAAACCCCAATCAATATAATAAAAGAGCAATAACAATAACTGGACTTGAGAAAGCTATTTTCCTGAAAAGTTGTTTTAATAGAATTTTTTTTTATAAATAAGTAAACAGCTAATATTACTATTATCATCTCATATTTGAGATCTAAGGGTTATCTTCTGCTGAATTAAACACATTTTGAAGAGTTTTACACTGAACTTTTTTGTTTCTTTTAATCTGCAAAACTCAAACATGGGGATGGATTATTCTTTAGGCTTGTACAGCCAGAAGCCTAGGAACCCTCAAGCTTTTAATTTTGATTTTAATTTTCTAGATGTTATAACTTCTAAATAGTTTCATAAACTGAAATAACATGGCAAACTCATATTCATTTGACTTTGCAGAAAGCAAAGAAAGGAAAAATGTTTTAGTTTGTGTCATTGTGTAGTGCAGACTGTTTAAATCCCAGGAAATTTTTAAAACAGTGATTTTAATTTTCTAGATATTATAACTTCTAAGTAGTTTCATAAACTGAAATCCTATCAATATGACAAGAGGAATTTATTTTTATTGTTTTATAATGTTATAATGATGGTTATAAAAAATCCATTTTTTTACAACATTTGTATTGAAATGTGTCTTAATTTGGGTTATTATGAATAGTAAAATTCATGGTATGTTTCAAAGAATATTTCTATTGACAAAATAAGAGATAATTATTCTAGTTTATCTCAAGAATTTGCAATAAGTTTACTTCAACCTATATGTTGTGGAGGAATATCCTGTCTTACCCAGGAATGGGTATGGCCCAGGTTATAAAAGACCGGGACTAGAACAAACTACAGAGTGTTCGTGACTATACCAGAGTTTTCGTCATTACACGGGAGTGATTGAGAGTCTGCATCATTACACAAGAGAGATCGAGAGCCATCGGCCTTAGATGAGAGTTAGACGTCACTAGACAGAAGCCCTCTTCTCAAGATGGATGCATACTTCCTATTCAGAGACATTGCCTTCTTGATTGTTATTCTTGTTAACTGTTCGTTGGTGTACTTGTATTTGGTTTATTGTACTGAGGTATAATAAATATCTATATATCCTCAGTGTTAAGAGTTATTTCTTGCACTATTCTTTCTCTGTTTATCCCCTCCCAGGATACAACACTATATAAATGTAATTAAAGTATATCACAAGTAAAAAGAATATTCAAGATGAGTGCAGGTAAGTTAAAGGATGGCTGTCTGAGGCGAGCACCAAATTTCCTTAACCAAGGAGCCTGAAAAAGTCAAACTGACATGGCATAAAAATAGAATAACAAAAATTGTAGGTATATGACTGTTTGAATTATGTTTGTTAATTAGCTTTCATAATCTATTTGTAAAGGTGCCATTGATATCAGGCAGATATGCAAGTTCAAATCTCATCCGAAAAGGATTCTTTTTACATTCCATACTGTATGCTTCAGGATTATAGAGTATAATAAGCAATATGAAAATTGTAATAAAAAAACAACAAAAAGGTGAAAGAAAAATTAGTACAAAAATTGATAACAGTTCATCTTTGAGCAAGTAGATATACGAAAATAAATTGCTAATTAATTGAAGATATCATTTGGAACTCTACTTTCCAACAGATTATTAATTCTCAATAGATTCTATTTCCAACAGTATGTATATTCTTTTAAATTTGACCCTAATGACCATATTTTGATGCCCCTGACTTTTGAGAACCGAAATTTTCAGAGTATCCTGACATGTGACTTGATGATTCATCAAATGTTTTCTTAATGTCTAGAGTTATATTAAAAACATACAATAAAATTTTCCTCTGGTGTATGAAATTGTTATGACTTTAAGCCAGGGACTGAACTGAGAGTGATTTACACTAAACAAAAAAAATGAAAGAGGGAAATAAAAAAATAAAAATAAAAAATTACCTGGTAGGCACGGTCAATATTGTCACGGAATGGAAAGAAAGCATCAGAACTCAAAGAGACCCCAGTTAATTTTTGTATCCACTCTTTCCTCTCATCCTGAATTAGTAAAGGAAATAAAGATATTATTACAAAGCCACAGAGTAAACAAAAAGTACATCCATGTTTTTAATCTATTTACTTTTAGTAAGGAAATGCGGAATATGCATGCAAAAATATTTTAAAAGAAATTAAAACACTACTTACTTCAGTAAATGGACTTGGTGGATTTTCCATCATGTCTTCCCAAGCTGAAGTTTTCATATCCTGGAAAATAGAAACTCAAATGTAAAAATCATTTATTTTCTGACTCATTTTTTTTTTTTTGACCTCATTTAAACTATCGCCTGGTTCACACTCCACCCACATCTATTAACCGGGTGAAGAGGCTCATCCCTTGTTTCCTGTTTAGGATGTGGTTTCCAACTTTCTCTTTTCCAATCTTTTCACTCTTACATAGCCCCCTGCACATCAGTAGTGTTACCACCTTGCTCGGTGTGATATGATTAAAAAAAAAAAAAAACTGGATCGAAGCAAATTTGAGACTGCAAATAACTTTAAAATTTTCAAGAAATATATGAAATGTACATTTAGGAATTACAAAGTAATGTACATAAGTTTGACTTCCAATGAAAAAAGAAATTATTATGTGTGTGCAGAAGTTCCTAGCATTCTTTTGAAAATGAGACGGTATGTACAGCGGAAAACCAGTTTTTCATTGGAAACATTTGCTCTCAACTAATGTGCAGATAGTGTCATTTATCAGCATAGAAAATGGAATCAACAAAATCTTTTGCATTCCCTGGGATAAATATAAATCCATTTCTTCTCTCCCCAGCTATAAACTAAATAGTAGGGTAAACTGGGATTTCTAACCTCAAACATTGGTTCTTAACCTAGGGAATGCGATATCGTTTCCTAGTGGTGCAACGATACTGAATCATAAGGGCTGGTTTATTAAGGAAACTCACGTAGAGTTTGGTGATCTTATATAGAATTTTACCAATTGCTACCATCATAATAGCATAAATGTATACTTAGAGAAAAAACGAGTAGAAATTGCTGGTAAAAAAAAAAATAAATAAATAAAAAAACACTCTTAAAGTTCTTGTTCACCTCTGATGTAGCCAAGTATTGAACCCACAACTCTTTGGGTCAAGTCACTGATTCAATACCTGACGACAGCAGTGGTAAACAAAAACTTCCAGAGTTTAGTTAAAGAAAAGGTGATAGTTGATATTGAGATATTTGGAAAAGACATGGCTTTTGGAACAAGAACAATCTACCCCAGTGGACAAAATTAAGGGTTCAGCTTGATATTCCAATCACCTGAAGAAGGCTGGAGTGTACAATGGCCGAAATGTTGTGAATATGGCAAGATGAGGACGACAATTTGATAATGTAAACAGTGTAAATAATTACAATACCTCATCTCAGAAATATAGACGGATACTGAAGAAGGCTGGAGTGTACAATGATCGAAATGTTGTGAATATGACAATGAAGATGAGGACAACAGTGTGAACTATGTAAATAGTATAAATAATTACAATACCTCATCTCAGAAATATAGACGGATACTGAAGAAGGCTGGAGTGTATAATGATCGAAATGTTGTGAATATGACAGTGAAGATGAAGACAACAGTGTGAACTCTGTAAATAGTGTAAATAATGAAGAGAGCTTTTGTGGTACATTGTACACCATTATTCTGTTCTCAGTTCTAAAATGTACCGAGGGTCATTCACCTGCCTTCACTTCATAGCCAAATCTTGTGTGTAGGTAGTCTTGATGTTTAGTTCTAAACCAAAGTTTTGGGCTCTCAGACATTTAAATTAACAGAAGAGTTTATCATAGTGTGTATATGCACATGCATATAGGGAATAGTTTGATGTACATTACCAGCCATAATTATTAGTTTTTTTTTTTTAAAGAAATGTTGTATTTCATACTATTTTTAGTATTTATTGCCAAATGAAAATAGAATGGTTCTCTTGTTATTATTACTTTGCTAAATTTTACAAGGCAAGGAAGGAAAAATGAACTCATCTGAATCACCCTAAATTTTCTTCTTTCATTGATGAAACTGCAATATAGGTAATTATTAAATATTTATAAATTCATTTGATGCACATGTTATTGTGCAGTAATAACAAAAGAACCATTCTATTTTCATTTACAATTATTCACTTGGCAATAAATACTAAAAAATAGTATGAAATACATCATTTTTTTAAAACACTGGGGTGGCCTAATAATTATAGCCGGTAGTGTACATTAGATATCAAACAGTCAGTTAAGTGCCATATAAGATACATGCTTGGGTGATCATGTCTCTTTCAAACCATGACTGGCTCGGCAGATTTTCCCAAAGTAGGTTGCCATTTCTTTCTGTGGTAGACTGGTTGCCAACCAAGACAATAAAAACCAGTCTGTCCTGCTATTCAACCTATAGCTGGAGGGAGAAGAGATGGATTAATACTTTTCTCAATGATATTTGTATATAAGTGAATGCAACAAACTCAAGTGGATTTTGAACTTAGCTCTGTTTTTTTATTACAAGCCGATATACAGTACTGTGCAAAAGTATTAGGACAAGAATTATTTTATCTTTTATGAGGCATATTGACAGAAAATAAACAATTTAATTAAAGTAATTTATTTGATTTAATCATGCTTTAAGAAGAAAAAAATACTTGTTACAAAATAAATTTAATATTTAGTATAATAGCCTTTTGCTTTGATCACAGCCTTCATTCTGTCAGGCATTGACATCACAAGCTTCTTCAATGTATCGTAATGGTATCTCCTGTCAAGCAGCTTGTATTTGTTCTCAAAGTGTGTATTGTGAAGTAACATTAGATTTATCAATTTTTTATCCAAAATATCCTGTAGACGTTCAATAGGATTGAAATCAGGGCTTTGTGGGGGCCAATTCAAATTCCAAAGCCTTCCTTCCTCTTCCTTTTTAGTTAACTTACAAAGGTTTGGCTTTTCACCCTGTATTTGAATTTCAGTGAAGTTTTTAGGAAAATCACCCTTGTCCTAATACTTCTGCACAATACCGGTAGTGTGCAAAAGTGTTAGAACAGGGGTGATTTTAAACTTTATTTTGATGCCTCATAAAAGATAAAATAGTTCTTGTCCTAATACTTTTGCACAGTACTGTACATTGCACCACAATGCACATTAGATGTAAGGTTTTAAAATTAATTAAAATTCTACCTGTCCTACAGTTCCAAGCACATAAATGTCAATTGCGTTGGAGATTTCAGCTCGTTTTACACCTTTTTTGAATTTCATCCCTAAAACCTTTTCATGCTGACGAAGCCACCTTGAGAAGAAAAATGAAAAATACATTTTTAGTTAAATAAGGAACAAACAAACAGCAATGTTTAATCTTTGTCAGTGCAAATAATGGTGTTTCAAAAGGATGGTTATTCCCTTGACGCTGCTATCATTGTACACAATTTTGACACTCTCGGCAAGGTTTATTATTTCAAAAAGCAATGATTAGAATTCTTAATAAAACCCAAACATTTGAAAGTGGATTTATACATTTTCTTTATTCTTGGGAAATGACAACAAAGATATTAAACCCTTGTTTTTATAGTTATTTATAAAACAATAAATAATAAATATTGCATTGTAGTTGGCTTATATACTTTGATATTTTTGTAATTTCATATAAAATATTAAAGAAAAAGATAATCTTAAGATAAATTTTAAAAATTAGAAAATATTCAAAACTTGCAGATATTAATTTACAAAATGCTTCTAAAATACATTATTTCAATTTTAAATTCAAATTTTACCTCCACCATTTTATTACAATAAAGACAAGTTCAGCTCAAAGAAATTTAAAATAAAATCAATTCCCACTAGTTTGTTATAGTTACAAAGAACATTTTTTTTTAATTTCAATCCTCTTTTTACTATAGAACAACATTGAAACTGTTCCATAAAACAAACAACCTTTAACCTTTAGCACCCTGCATTATTAATATTACTTCCCTTTCCACTGTATTTTTAAGGCCTCTCAATTGCCGTATTCTTATTAATTTAACTCAAAATTGTTTTCTGTTGCCATAGCAGGATATGACAACACATCTCTGAAATTCAAATTCACTATTGTTCAGGGATCAGTTTCATCTTCAGTGGCAGAATGACCTTTTGGACAGCAAATAAAGTCACATAAAGAGTGATAAAAGTTAATATTTACATAAGGAAGTGGGGGTATTTTCTTGACACAGTTATTATTGTATATAATTTTGACTCTCACAGCAATGTTTGTTCAAAAAAAAACAAAAAAAAACAATGATTAGAATCTTAATAAAACAATGCTGTCAGCAAGCACAAATAAGGATCAGGGTTATTACACGTAGAATACAAATTACTTCCCACTGCTATTCTTAAAAATTGTAATAATACATCGTGGCATTTTCACCAGCCTTTTCAGTGTCACTAAATATTTTATTAAAAAGAAAAACACAAAAAAAACAAAAAAAACATGCTTACCAGTTGTTGGCTTTGTCACCTGCTAATCGAGTACAATGAATCCGAGATTGCTGTCCAGCACCAATACCAATGACCTATAGGTAAAAATATGGGTAATGCAATGAAAACATAATTATTATGCAAGAGGTGAAGCTATTATAGCTGAAAGTAGTTATGGCCAGCTTACCTTTATTATAACACAGGTATATAAAAGAATGTGCATTGTGGTGCAGTGGATATCGACTCAGAATGAGGAATCGGGGAGCCGAGTTCGAATTACAACTGAATTCCTTGCATTCACTTACTTGCAAATACCCTTGGGAAAGGTATTAATCTGTCTCTTCCCTCCAGTTATGGGTTAAATAATGGCACAAATTGGGTTCTATAGCTCAAGCGTGTCTCACGTATGGCACTTAACTGACTGATATAAAAGAAATGTAGGAACAAGTGTAAAAACAATACAACAGTCAGTGCCATATGTGATACATGCTTGGACGATCATGTCTTGAAGGAGATATGACTGACTGGGCAGAAGATTTTCTGTGGTAGACTGGTTGCCAACCAAGGCTATAGAACCCAATTTGTTCTGTTATTTGACCCATAACAGGAGGGAAGAGATGGATTAATACCTTTCCCAAGGGTATTTGCATGTAAGTGAATGCAACGAATTTGACTGAAATTTGAACTTGGCTCTCCGATTTCTCGTTCTGAGCTGATATCAACTGCACCACAACACACATCTGACTTTAATTCAAACACTAATATATTGAATTTTTCACTCTTTTACTAACTCTTGGCTGTCCAAACATTCACGTTTAAAAAAGAAAAAAAAGGAAAAAAAGGCAAGGGATGGAGTTGTCTACCCCTACTTCCCCACCTTTTTTTTATTTAAAAGCTTAAGGTAATGTCAGTCAGTTAAGTGCCATACGTGATACATGCTTCGGCGATCATGTCTCGAAAGAGACATGACTGACTGGGCAGATGATTATCCCACAGTAGGTTGCCATTACTTTCTGCAGTAGACTGGTTGCTAGCCAAGACTATAGAACCCAATTTTTCCTGTTATTTAACCCATAACTGGAGGGAAGAGATGGATTAATACCTTTCCCAAAGGGTATTTGCGCGTAAGTGAATGCAATGAATTCAACTGGATTTCGAACTCGGCTCCCTGATTTCTCGTTCCGAGCCGATATCCACTGCACCACAACGTACATCTGCTCGAAGGTAAGGTACAGTATAATAAAAGATATGCAGCTGATGTTAAAAATCTTTTCACTTGAGATGCATGTGTTAATAATCCTATCAGTGGCAATAAATCCCTTTTCAGCTTTTGAGTATACATTAATAAAAACTGGGAGCATGCATGTTGTAAATTTGAAACCTCAAACAGATCAAATTCAGTCAGTCAGTTAAGTGCCATATGTGATACACGCTTAGGCGATCATGTCTTAAAAGAGACATGACTGACTGGGCAGTGATTATCCTGCAGTAAGTTGCCATTACTTTCTGCGGTAGACTGGTTGCCAGCCAAGGCTATAAAACCCAATCTGTCCTGTTATTTAACCCATAATTAGAAGAGAGAAAGGGATTAATACCTTTCCCAAGGATATCTGCGCATAAGTGAATGCAAGGAATTCAACTGGAATTGGAACTTGTCTCCCCCATTTCTTGTTCCGAGTCAATATCCACTGCACCACAACACACTTCTGTGAGATCAAATTAGGATGCTAAAATTAGTGCTTTGTGCGGTATCCACATATAGCTTACACTATACACTTCACCCACTTCTTCATTCCCCAACAGAGCAAATTCAATTTTTCCTTCATTATTTTCAGAGGCAGTCCTTGAAAGATATTACTTGAAATTTTCTCTACATAAAAATGCAACAGAATGAAAATTTCTATCTCATTTTACTTCACTCTTATTTCTCAACCAACACAACATTTAGTTTTTGTCCAATATACAACACCGCGACTTCAAACTAAAACTCCTAACCTAATAACAAAAAATGTATACATAGTCTCTTTAAGTAAAATACACCATGTGTTTTTAACCAATTTGTTTTATTGAATAATTTCTGTTACTTGGGATCAGTCAGTCTGTTAAGCACCATACGTGAGACACACTTGGGTGATCATGTCTCTTTTGATCCATGACTGACTAGGCAGAAGATTTTCCCGAAGTAGGTTGCCATTTCTTTCTCTCGTACAATCTGTTCTGCTATTCAACTCATAGCTGGAGGGAGGAGAGATGGATTAATACCTTTTCTAAGGCTATTTGCATGTAACCGAATGCAATGGATTCATCTGGAATTCAAACTCTGCTATTTGATTTCTCATTCCAAGATAAAGCCATTGCACCACAACGCACATCCTTGGGAGTTAGTTGGAATACTAAATTAAAAACTCACTTTCACTAACACATGGTATGGCTTTAAATAGTGAAATGATACCTGAAAGTTTCAAAAGTTTTATCTTTCCAACTTTATGTTTGCACATTTACTGCTGGTCAGGGACAGATACAGTTATATTGAACTAATGCCATGATATCATGTGTATATATGCTAGATCAGTGTTTCTTAACTTTTTTTTAAACAATAAACACCTAAGAGTAAATGAAAATATTACGGCAAAAAATAAAATCATAGTTCTAAAAAAAAAAAAAAAAAAAAAAAAAAATGGAGAAAATAAATAAATATACTTTTTAATAAACAGAACATCTAAAAATAACATTCACACACACACACACACGTGTGTGTGTGCGCGTTTTGTGATAATGTTTAGCGCCAAGGTTATTTTTTCAGTGATTTTACTGATAAACTGTATTTTGGCAAGTAGGGTTTTTATTGCAAAGTGCTCAATATCAGGGAGGAGATAGAGCATTGATAAGAGATTAAAGAGACAAACCCATTGTACTTATATATATTTGCTTCAAAGTTATAGACATTTTTTGTTCTTATATTCACATAATAGTTTTTAGATGTGGTTGTAATTATTTTGATATTGTTAATAATGGATAAATTGTTTTGGATAGTAGAGTTAACAAGATACTAGGTAATATCATATGCCAGATTCTATATATTTTATTGTTATTGCTGTTGCTGTTATTAAAGTTATTTTTTTTATAGTTGTAGATTTTGTATGCCTTTCTCTTAACATTGTGTACAAAATAGTAAAGATATTAGAGTTTTTTTAAAGTTGTTTTCTATGTATATTAAACACACAGATTAAATGCATTTTAGTGGGATATAAAAATATCAACATAAAAACTTTCAAAGACTTTTTAATGTAAAAATTTTATCATGAAAACTGACATGTCCCGGAAAGGGAGATATATCAATATGAGGTTAAGGCAAATTTAACGTGGTAGGTCAATCTAGTACGTAGACGTAATCGTCGTATGCAGTACCCTGAGACGTAGGCGTAGTCAGTGATAGATCTCTCTCACTCACTCACTCTCTGGACATCCTTGCCTTCGTCTGTATTTATGGCTGACGCCAGCCAATTACATTCCAGTGAGGGGGAACCAAGGTGTATACATATTCATTACATCAAAAACAACAAAAACTTTTGCTGGGAAAAGGAAAACAATTCTTACTTGACCATCTCGTGCATAACAGACGGAATTGGATTGAGTATATTTCAGGGCAATACTTGCAACAATCAAATCACGAATGGCATATTCAGGAAGCTGGATACAGAAAAGAAAATATCAGTAATTAAAACATAAAAATTTGGATACCTTTGTGGCAGCAAATAAATGTAGTGTCAAAAGGATGGTTTCTCCCTTAACACTGCTATTATTTTAACTACCTCTACTCCTTTATTCTTTTAAAAAGCAATGATTGAAAGTGTAATAAAACTTAAATATGATGAAAGTGAATTTATACATATTTTTATTCTTGAAAATTTACAACAAAAATATTAATATGAAATTATTTAGAATAATCTTATATTTACATTCTAAAAACTAATACAATTGTATTAAGATTAAATGCAATGTCAATACCCATCTATTAACCACTTGACTCTAGTTCTTTCACCACCCCGTATATCCTTTCCTTTCTCTCCACTTTTGCAACTGTCATCAGACCTGTATTCCCATCCTTCTCTTGTTCCTTTCTAACTGGTTCGTCTTCCTCTTCACTCTCTTCTACTTAATCTTTTACTCTTATGTAGGCCCCTGCACATCAGTGGCATTACCGCCTTGCTCAGGGTGATACGATAAAAAAAAAAAAAAAAATTGACAATTAGCTGATGTATTTCCACTCATTCCAATAACTGATATAATAAATTGTGTTTATTATTTTCATTGTCAATTCTCAAGAACAAAGAAAATGTATAAATTCATTTTCATGTTAAAATTTTATTAAATTTCTAAAAACTGTCTTTTGGACAATCCATTTTCCTGCAGGTTTATTTTTTTTTCATATTTAAATTCAATGAAATCCTTTGCTATTTACCACTAGCAATATAGCCCGGCATTGCTCAGGTGTAATGAAAGCTTTAAAACTAATCAATGGTCCTGGAGCTCAGACACTTTGGACGTTGGCACGAAAGACTAAAAAGCAATAGTTGTTTCCAGTTAAAGCGAAACCGTAGACTGAAAGAAAAATGAATGGATGTAAGTCAAATTTTCATTTCCTGGCATCGAGATCAAATTTTCTGCACTATTGTAAGAACTGCAGCCTTGAAACTTCTGAATATCGTTTCTTATGCCTTTGTCTATGAGTGTATCAAATTTGATTAAAATTGGACCACTCCTTCTATAACCCGATTTTTTCGATAATTGATTATCGATATTTATCGGAGGTACCTTGACACAAAACCTAGCTAAGAACACTCACAGACGCTTATAGTACAACTGTGTAAGTTTTCAAGAAAATCGGTTCAGCCATTTCGGAGTCTATAGGTAACGGATACACACACAGACAGGCACACACACAGACACACACACACAGACACGCACACACACAGACAGGCACACACACAGACAGGCACACACACAGAGACACACACACACACAGACACACACGGACACACACAGACAAATTTCCATTTATAAATAAGTTTAGATAACAATTATCATTTGGTTCATGATCAGGTTTTATAGTTTTAAAATCAATTATGATTCATTTCTATTTGAATTTTTGGAATGAGAAATTATGATTTAGATGCAGACTATTTTCCTTATTTTTGTTGTTATTATCACAGCATTTCACCAGTCATCATTAGTTTGTTGTTCCAAGTGACCATCAAGGAACGGAACCTTTTATTTAACCTATGGGGACAGACTGATGCTGTCTAGGGATATATCGCCTTGTTCTTATTTTGTACTGCTCAGCAAGAACTCATTGTAAGTTGGCTCAATAACAAATTGTCCAAAATGGAGACATTACTTACCTCTTTCCTTTGAGATGTAATATTATCAAAAAGACTCTTGTTAATCGGAGCATTGTTGCGCAGTTGTTGAAGTTGCAAACCAAACAAAGTTCTTGTCTCTATTTCAGGTGCATCATACTCAGGATCAATCTTAGAAAAAATAAAATTAAGAATGTATAAAAAATTTTTTTTTTAAGTACTAGCAGTATAGCCCAGCATTGCTTGGGTGTAATGACCTTTAAAACTAATCCATGGTCCTTGAGCTCAGGTTCTTTGGACGTTGGCACGAAGGACTCAAAACCACAATTATAACTATTTAGAGCCAAACCCGAAGCAAAAACCAAAATAAAAGGACTGAAAAACTGATTTTGATCAAACCCGGTTGGATATCAGAGTATCGATTTCCAGTATCGGAGTCAAATAAGTCAGCCAAGGATAAATTAACCTAAGTAAGTCCATGAAAACTTATCGTACCCATCGGGAGTTAAATTGGAGAAAATGAGCCATACTAATGGCTGAATATCAGTT
This sequence comes from Ascarosepion bandense, assembly GCA_037127315.1. NCBI lineage: Eukaryota > Metazoa > Mollusca > Cephalopoda > Sepiida > Sepiidae > Ascarosepion > Ascarosepion bandense. The sequence goes on along the minus strand of JBBBDQ010000199.1, from coordinate 1,630,377 downwards.
TTTGATCAGATTTGATAGAATATTGGGTGTATTGATTTCCGATATTGGGGATATTATCGATTTTTTGCACTATTGTAAGAACTGCAACCTTGAAACTTCTGAATATCATTTCTTATGTCTTTGTCTATGAGTGTATCAAATTTGATTAAAATCGGACCACTCCTTCTATAACCTGATTTTTTCGATTATCGATATTTATCAGGGATACCACGACACAAAACCTAGCTGAGAACACTCGCAGATACTTATAGTACAACTGTGTAAATTTTCAAGAAAATCGGTTCAGCCGTTTCGGAGTCTATAGGTAAATGGACACACACAGACAAAGTTCCATTTATAAATAAGTTTAGATAGATTTGGATTTAGATATATATGAATACAATAAGCAACATTACATTGCTTCTCTAATAATTTATTGGTTTTAAATGGGATAGGGGTCCCCCATGTAGCTATTTTGAATATAATCTCTAATATTAGAGACATCTGTTACTCAAACGACAAAGTCCATTGACCTCATTTTTTTACTTACTTCCTATTCGACGATAATCAGAATCACTGAGTCAATGTGAATGATCCTTTCCTCAGCTGCAAAGTATATACTTCACCAGGGTGACATACGGTTATGAACTCCAAGCTTTCCTTCTAGACTGGTTGCCACCCAAGGCTACAGAACCTAATCTGTAGCAACTATTTACCTATAGCTGGGGGAGGGGGTATGAATTAAATTCATACCTTTCCCAAGGGTACCAGCATATAAGTGCTGATATCCTTGGGAAAAGTATGAATCCAATTTACTTAACGAACTCAAATGAAAATTCACAAGAGTGAGTTTAACTTTCGAGGTCATTTGCAGTTAAAAAGAATTGAGTGCTATTTCTTGCTAAATAAAAATTTCTTACAGAATGAAGTTTGGCATGAAGTACAAAAAGGCAAGATTTGAGCTCAACAAAGTTCAGCAGAGGTCATTAAAGAAAGGATTAGACTGTGATGCTGACTTATATGGCTAATAGGTCACTTGAGGTCAATTTTGGATTAAAAGAAAAGAAAAATACTTCTCCCAACCCACTCACCAAGTTAAGAAAATTCAAATTCAATTTTTTATATTTCACTTGTAATAACCTGAAAACAATCTCACACAAAAATTATATATTCAAAACAAAAATGGGGAATCAATTTAAAATATCCACTATATATTAACATTTGAATATAAGCAAAAATTTGGGGGAAGCTGTGGGGACATAATAAAACATAACAGTCCTGAGGATTTAAAAATACTTATTTTTAGAATTATAACAACTATATGTTGCACTAATTACCACTTCTAAGAATTTCAAATTAGTGAACTATCTTCTTTTTAAGAATTTTGAATTTTTGCCTATTCCATTATCAATGAAAAGGACAAAAATCCCAAAACCCTCTATCAACATTCAGTAATAATACATACTAGTCAAATCCCCGTTTTATGCACATCTCTCTTAAGAATAATAATTTTAAATTAATTCAGCAGATGTTGTTATTTTATTCATGGTAACTGAATTTTTGGCTTTATTTGGTTTCTATTGTTCAATAATGTGCATCTAAAAAGATGTCACTTTTATCACAGCCAACACTCAGTCTTTTGGCTGGGATCAAAGTGTAGTACCTGTTCTCAGATACTCACTACCTGCTCACCAGCAGGAAGCAATGACCAGCTAAGACTAGCTTTTGACAAGCATGACCAGCTAAGACAAGCTTTGTACCCAGTTACCGCATAAGCGGAGGCTGGATAATCTTTGACCAATGACCTGAGTGTATGTGCTCAGGTTCCCCACATTAAAAACTGACCTTGTGCACAACTCGCTCCAGTGGAGGAGTAGGGTAAATCAAAAGTGTAGCATCTGTTCTTATCAGCTTAATCTGATTCTCACTCCCCACTTCTTTCTTTCAATTTCTCACTAAAACCAAGTAGTGTCTTACCCACTTTCCACATGGGTCAAAATAGAATAGTTCATTATTAATTAGGTATTGGCAGGGTGTAATGGGTCATACAAAGTAAGAAAGTGAGGTACAAGCACAATTATAACTTACTTTCTTTTTCATTTTCATCTAGTTTTCTTACCTCTAATCTTTCATATTAAATTGTATTTTCAGTCTTTTCTAAATTTCTTTTGACATTATTATATAAGTTTTGTAATATCTGTTATTGTTCTGTTACTGTTAAGTTCTCCCCTCACAATTTAGTAGGTTCTTGCTAGAAGCAGCAGCATGTTTATCTCCCCCACAGTCCTTAATGGACTCAACCTCTCAGTTCTATTTAAAGTGTGTCTATTTCTCCAAAAACTACTACTTGCCAGACTCTTTGCCTTTAGACAGAGAGAGACCTAAATGAGACTATGCCGAAGAAAAGAGTTTTATTTGGGGTAAATAGACAGCCCGACCCCCAGGTCTACAGGGAATTTTTGCAAGAGCGTATGTGCTCAGAAATGCCCCACATAAAAATCGGCCATGTGCCATATCCAGCCTATGTAGGGAAGCTTGGATAAATAATAAAAATACTAGAGAGAGACAACAAACACCATCTATCCTTGTTGGTCTCTATGCGTTCAGGCAGATTAGAACCCAAATGAGGCTATGCCAAAGGGCAGAGTCTCTTCTGAGGAAAAGCAGACAAAAGCCTGAATTTTTGCTTGAGTGTATGCATTCAGAAATGACCCACGTAAAAAACCGGCTATGTGCTACATCCTGCCAATGTGGGGAGGCTTGGGTAAATACTGAAACTATTTCATACCCGGAGAACCCTTGTCAGCCTGAACCACGGATTACTAAACAAGTTTCATAGTCAAAGTGTCACTAATTCCAACTCAAAATGGCTGGAGATTGAACAGGTACTACACATTGATTCTCAATAGATAAGCACAATGGTCATGCAAACAAGTAGAATAGTATAGATAGTGAGAACATTTATCAAAGAATGCCGCAAATATGAATGTTCATTTTTTTTTTCTTTCTTAGGTTTAGGGATTAAACATATAATTGAGAAAATGTTACAATCACAATGGACTCAGCGTTAGAATAGCATGGAAATCATTAAAATAAACTAAAAAAAATAAAAATAGGGAAATCATTAAATCAATAAAAATTCATGAAATCAATAAAAATAGGGAAATCATTAAAATAAACAATGATATAGGGACATTAAAACAACTCACTTCCAGGACACAGTAGTTACCATTCTTTTTCTTCTTGAGAATTTCCAGGGCTTCAGTCTGGTAACCAGGAGCAATGATGCCATCAGACACCTGCAATGGAACAAGATATTTTCTTTAAATAATACTTTCTAGTATAATAAAGACTGTTGTGTATAATATATATATATATATATATATATAATGGAAATACTAGAAATACTTTTGGATGTGACTTTATTTACTGGGTCACAACTATTTTCTGAGGGGAAATGTTTCTCCAAAAAAAAAAAAAAAAAAAAAAAAAGATCTTTTGTCCATTCAAGAGTCCCAACTAAAAAGATTATGTTTCTTTCTGGCACTAAGAAGCCCCCTCTTTTCTCACGCATGCACATATGGTATTTCCTGTCAGAGCCTCTTGAGAGATTATTATTTATTTTTTGCATTTATTTTATTTTTATTATAACCCCCACAAAATATAAAGACAAACTCATTGTAAATGCAATAAAATCTGCATTAGGTTGTGATAGTGAACATGCCGATATAGCTATTTTAAATTCATCTGTTCTAGTCATGGAATTTTCTGCAAAACAAGTGTTTCAATATAAAGGAGTTAAGCAGGAATTAGTAACAATGTAAAATAGCATTAAATGTTATATGCCCTTTAATATGGTGTTGCTATATTCTTGTATTGTGAAGGTGAACAGGAATGCATTTTTAGATGTTGTTTGGTTTGGTTTAAGTTTAATGACCCATCAACCATTTTGGTCATTTAAGGGTCAGTCTTTGAATATTGGGATCACTTTTTTTTTTCATTCAATAAAGTTATTATATTAATATTAGCACAGACCCAATTAAATATAATCAGCTGTGACACTCCACCGATCTTTTGTTATATTAATAGAAGTATCAATATTTCTTGTAGTGCCATGTTGCGCATAGATGGGTGTCCCTGGAAGTGCCTCTGGTTGTCAACTGAAGCCAACCACATTATGCTGCAGTCTGCACCAGTTCCTTCCCACATATGCTGCATTTGACAACTAACTTCTACTCTAGGTTTCATCATATCAAAATAAGTCTAAATCCTGACAACACGCATAGATAGGAGACTAACTAGCAAAGCTCGAGCTGTTGCTTTTGATATCTTAAAAACATTTGACAGGGTTTGGTATGCTGGCCTTTTGGTTTGGTTTAAGTTTAACGACCCATCAACCATTTTGGTCATTTAAGGGGCAGTCTTTGAATATTGGGATCACATTTTTTTTTAATATGGTTCAATTGTCTTAAAGTAGTTTCATTCAAAAAAGTTTTGTTGGTTACATATTTTTCATTCGAAAATGTTTTGTCAGTTATATAATTTTCATTCAAAAATGTTTTGTTGATAATATATTTGTCATTCAAAAAAGTTTTGTTGGTAATATTTTTCATTCAAAAATATTTTGTTGGTAAATACCTTCATAGCATTTTGACCCTGGTTTGGGGGTTAGCCCATAGCTAGAACCCTAGCAGGTGCTACCACTCCGGGTCAGGGTGGACCTGGGAACAACAGCAATTAAGAGGTGGTGCCATGCTCCTCACAACCTCCCAATCAGAGGCCTTGCTGCCAGATGCAGTTTACAGTCATACCCAGGACCAGTTAGATGTTGTACAATAGAACTTGTATCAGACAAATAAAGTGTAAAATATCTTGATAATTTTATGGTCATCAAGCCAACATATGTACTAAATGATTTAATGAAGCACACAAATACACAAAAGATCATCATAATGGTGTCCTCACAAAACTTTGAAGTTAGCATGACCCACTCAGTTAGTGACAAATTCTTTACACTAAAACTACATCTATATATATATATATATATATATATATATATATATATATATATATATATATGTTGGTCTCTATAGCCTTGATTGGCAACCAGTCTACAGCAGAAAGTAATGGCAACCTACTGTGGGAAAACAGTTTGCCCATTCAGTCATGTCTTTTTTGAGACACGATCACCCAAGTATGTATCATGTATAATACTTGACTGTTCCCTGACTCTTACAACACTTTGTATGATAGAAAAATTTCGAAAACGGCCAAACCTGTCTGTGTCTCCTTCACAAACACACGAGATATCCACACTAACTTTTACAGCTTAGAATCATGCCTCCAAACTAACTCACCTGATATCTTAGCCCTATGTGAAACTAACCTTGACCCTCCTATCCCCTCTTCTGAGTTTTATGTTCCTGGTTACCTTCCCCTCTTCAGGAAGGACTCCAATCTCCATATGCATGGGCTTGGTGTTTATGTCAGTGAACACCTCCCTCTAGCTAGGTTGACATCTGCTTCCGTCTCTCACTTCTAAGCTTGATTAGCTATCTCTTCCTTCTCTACTGCTCCCCCTCCTCCTCTGACTGTTCGATACTTGATAGCATCTCTAACAATATCGACAAGGCCATTTCTTCTCATCCATCTGCCCATATATTTGTGTTTGGTGACTTTAACGCCCACTACACCAAGTGGTTGGAAAACTGTCACCGACCTTGCTGGTGTCCACACCATGAATTTTCAATCACCCAATTTCTTACGCAAATGGTAGACTTCCCAACACATTTCTCCAATAACCCTAACGGAAGGGACTCACTACTAGACCTCTGCTTCACTTCCATCCCAGACTCTTGCACTACCAAGCAGCTCTGCCCTCTTGGAAACTCTGACCACACCATAGTTTCCGTCAACATCTCATTCCACTCCCACTCTACCCAAGAAACTCAGACCAGCAGAATATCCTACTGCTACCAAAGAGCAGACTGGGATTTGTTCCGAGACTTCCTATGTGACGTCCCTAGGAACAATGTTTTTAGTCTCTCCATCAAAGACTGTGCATCCGAGGTCTCCTCTTGGGTTAAGGCAGGCATCGATGCTTTCATCCCTGCCAGGAAATTTCAGCTAAAATCCCATTCGTCTCCCTGGTTCTCGCCTGCTTACTCGGCTGCCATTGCCCACCAGAATCATTTCTTCCGGCTCTATTGAAGCTACATGTTGGACCAAAACAGGTGCCTTTTTGCCTCAGCTCGTAATAAGTGTAAAAAGATACTTAACGAAGTTAAGATGTTGTTTGCTACCAGAATGAAGCAACGGACAGCATCCAGTAAGTTTGGCACCAAAGACTACTGGCGACTCTGTAAAAGCGTGCTTAACAAGAGTAAGACCTCAATACCTCCACTAATCAATGAATTTGAGGTCCTCACCTCCTCAGCGGACAAGGCTGAATGTTTTGCTCACAGATTCTCAACCAATTTGAGACTGGATTTGTCTGGAGTTTCTACACCTAACTTCCCACCTAGAACTGAGGCTGAACTGAATGACATCCACATTACACCCTTGCTGGTCTCTAACATAATCTTAAAACTTAACCCTCACAAAGTAAGTGGAGGGGACGGAATCCCAATCATAGTCTTTAAGAAATGTGCCCCTGAACTCTCCTCTGTCCTCTCTAAGCTCCACAACTTCTGTCTATCTGCTTCCTGCCTGTTGGAAGTATTCCTCTGTAGTTCCTATATTTAAGAATACTGGAGAACCCTCGGGCCCTGCAAATTACCACCCTATCAGTCTTCTAATCTTTGGCAAAGTGTTCGAAGTCAATGCCAACGTGATTCAGCATCTCACAGCCAACAGGCTCCTCTCAGACAAACAGTATGGTTTCTGCTTCACCAGGTCTACTACTGATATGCTAATGACCATCACCAAGTATATATACCAGGCTCTCGACAAGAATGGCGAAGCCCGAACCGTTGCCTTGGATATCTCCAAAGCGTTCGACAGAGTCTGGCATGCTGGCCTTCTACGCAAACTTCGGAGCTATGGTATAACTGGACATTTGTTTGACCTATTCCAGTCATTCCTCTGCAACCACACATTGAAAGTGGTATTAAACGGATATGCCAAAACTACTATACGAACACAAGTGTCCCTCAAGGCTCTATCCTAGGTCCTACGCTCTTTCTGATCTCCATTAATGATCTCCCTGATGCCATAAGATCCCAAGTAGGCATGTACGCCAATGACACCACAGTTTACTCTCACCTCGATCAAAAATCTGGTGTGGGTGACAAAGTGAACCTCGTTGCTGAGCTTGAAAAGGACCTCCAATCCGTAGTGGACTGGGGTAAGAAATGGCTCGTAAATTTTAATGCTTCCAAAACGAAGCTGCTATCAATTAACCATCATAGACAATGACATCTACCTCCTATCAGCATGAAACAGGCTTGCCTCCAAGAGAGTAAAACACTACACCTCCTTGGCCTCACACTCTCAGTGGACCTCAAGTGGAATGACTATATCGAATTCATTACTAAATGAAAGTCGGTTCTCTGTGCAGAGCCCGGAAGTTTTTCCCATCTGAATCTATCCTGCACATATATAAATCTACCATCTGCCTGTGTATTGAATACTGCTGCCACATCTGGTCGGGTGCCCCTGCTATTCTCTTCGGGGTTCTTGACAAAATACAACGGAGAATTTGTAATGTGATCGATACCGACTGCAGTCACTCTCTCACCGGTGTGACGTGGCTTCCCCGTGCCTCTTCTATAAATACTTTCACGGCTTCTGCTCCGATGAACTTAGATCACTGGTGCCCCCTAGGTACGAATTTGCACAAGATATTAGATTAGCAACTAGGTCCCACCTTTTTACAGTGAAACTGATAAAATGTAACCGCAATTTCTACTCCAACAGCTTCTTTTCTCGCACTTCCCGCCTGTGGAATTTCCTTCCACATATTTGCTTCCCCGACAGCTACAATCTCCAGGAGTTTAAATGTAACATCAATAGACACCTCCTAACACACTAACTCGCATCCATTCTCTCAAACACTCTTCCCATCTACCCAACCCTCATCCTCGGTATCCTTACCCATCTATCACCCTCCTTCTGACATTTCATATATCTAACCACTCTTTCTCATCACTTTCCTCTATGTAACCCCCTGTGCAATAATGGCAGCAGAATGCCTTGCTTGGGTGAAATGTTTTAAAAAAAAAAGAAAAAAAAAAAAGGTCTGAATGCCATGATATGATTCATTTGTAAATATTCATAGTGACTTTACAAGGATTTGATTTTTTTATTAAAAAAAAAAAAAAAAGAAAAAAAAATCAAATATGACTATATTTTAGCATTGTTACAACTACTGTCCATATTTTATTTATGCTTTATATAAAGTTGCCATAGTGACTTACAGTTATTGGCAATGTTTAAACTTCATGACTGAAAAAAAAAAAAAAAAAGTCAAAAGATCAGTTATCCCCTTGACACCAGTATTACTGCATACACTTTTGACTCTTTCAGTAATATTTATTTACAAATATATGAACTAAGTAGATATTTATTTACCATTTATAAAGGTTTATTATTTACCATTATATAGAGAAACGAATTTGAAAAGAAAATGTTTTTATTCAAATATTTATAAAAATATCTAAACCAAATACTGTTATATATCCATAAATAACAAACACGTATATATATAAAAATATATCAGTGACACTTTTATTAATGACCGATAGACCGTGTGGCACAAGGGCAGAGAATTGAGAGCGCGCTTCTAATGGGGGTTTGACGTGGGGTTCGACGTGGGGTTCGATGGGAGTGTAGCCTCTCTGCTTACTCGTCTAGCTTCTTCTTTGACTTCTCGAGACTTCTGCCGAGACTGACTTCTGTCGAGGCTGACTGTGACTCTTCTTCTTCGACTTCTCTGTCTGTCAAGACTGACTGGCAAGACTTCGTGTTTTTCGCAGTCTTTATATATCTTCCAAAACCGGGAATCGTTTCTTCCGGCTTTGCCTTGATCACGCGACGCCTACACGACGCCTACGTAAATTCTCAGAGACACCTGTCTGTTTGCTCTGAGCTATTTCCGCTCTGCCGGAAATAGGGTCAAAATGACATCCGCTGCTTTCAATGACCGAAAACACCCACGCTTCATCAGCCTTCTTGGGTGGGGCCAGATTATTATATTACAATACGATACAGTATTTATTATTTACCATTTTATTAATAACTATGAAAACAAGTTTTTATTCAATCTAATAATGTTTAATATCTTTGTTGTCAAGTCTCAAGAATAAAGAAAATGTATAAATCCATTTTCAGGTTTGGGTTTTATTAAAATTCTAATCATCGTCAAAGAAATCAAAATGTATACATTAGTGGTGTCAAGAGAGTAATCATCCTTTTGACACACCGTTTTTTGCAGGCATGAAGATTAAATATTACCCTTATGCTTGGTCTATATTTACAAATAATGTAATATTTGAATGGATTTTTTTATCAACATTATTTCGTAATACTATAAATGTTATTTTTAGTGGATGCACCTATTTTCGTAGTTATACCTGTTTATTTTATTTTCCTACGCAAAAAAAAAACAACAAAAAACATAACCAGCCAAGTAGGACTTCTCACTCTTGGCCAGTTGGTATTAATTTCATTATTTAGAAAAATAAAACTAACAAGGATAGCAACTGAAACACATGTATCCACTAAAGATAACATTTATAGTAACAAAACATTAATGTTGGACAAAAAGTTGAAAATTGTTCGTCCATTCTTCCTTTTATCAACAATCCAATCTTAAAGTGAACTGGAATTATTTATTTCACTGTAGAGTGGGTAAGCCAACTCTTAAATTGCATTGTATTAAAGTATTTAAGAGGTAAAATAAGACTAAAGTGGAGACCAGGAAGAAAATAAAATAAATAATATTCCTCAAGTCTATAAAGAAAGAATGGCTACCTCACGTGAGATTATTTTTGCTGTGGGTACATCGCACACGTCTGACAGAGCAATGAAATCACCAAATGAAGACATCCGATCAGCACCTTAAAAGTAAGAACATAAAAAAAAGAAAAGAAAAAAGAATATATATATACATATCGTGACAAATTAATAAATATACATATGAGGAAGGTGTACATATGTATAGTATTATTATTCAGGTGTTAATAAAACAGTGCTCAATGTATGAACAGAGTTGTATTATATATATATATATATATATATATATATATATATATATATATATATATATTAATAAATATAGATATTATCCTACATCTATGGCACAACTCTGAGTTTCATGCATTACTCAATCATCAGGTGCATATTCCATACTGACAGTTTAATAGATTTGAATTTAAGTCCTCTCAATGTTCATGGGAATTAAATCTTATAAAGTAAAGTTACTGCTTTTTTAATAACATGATTAAAAATTTAAATATTCTATGGTTACATGTGGAGAAAAATTTAAAATTAAAATTAAAATAAAATAAAAATAATAAAATTCAGGAAGAAATCAAAGGGGTGTAAGTAATGAGTCATAAAAATTTAAATATTCAAATATTACATGCACATGAAACTGTAGGGAAAATTAAAATTTTAAATAAAAATAAAATAAGATAAAATAAAATAAAAATTAAGAGGTAAAATTTAGAATCAAGAATTAAAAATGTAAAGAGCAAAAATAAAAAGTGTTTAATTCATAATTGTTAAAATTAATATTGTAGGGGAAAGAAAGAAATAGGCAAACATAAAGCAGGATCTATACAAAGCTGGGTCTAAGAATTTAAGTAAGTATTTCTTTTCTATGACAGCATGTGGTCATTAAATCACTTTTTATTAAGCAAATTAGGTTTCTTGATAACAGTTTAAAAGACAAGTTTTTCTAAAAGGCATAGATTACATTTATCTCCTTTTCCATTGTAATGTTTGGTTTTAGTTATGATATTCCAGTTAATAATTAGGTTCTTACTGTTGTCTTAATTTCCAATAATGTATGGATATTCTGTGGTTACATGTGGATAAACATTTAAAATTAAAATAAAAAATGAGGTGTAAATCAAGAGTCTTAAAAATTTAAATATTCAAATATTACATGCACATAAAATACAGTAAATACAGCAAAAGTACTGCTTTATCCATACATTTGACATGTCTAGATTTCCACATTCAAACATTCGTGACAATACCGTCTAGCTTTCTTACACTATTCTTTGAAATCTTATTACCTCCCAATCTACTTAATTGTTCTCATTGGATGACCTTGTTTCTATTTCTTTAATTTTATTTATTTATTTATTCTTAAAAATCTCCTTATCTAAATATTCAGTCAGTTAAGTGCCATACGTGATACACGCTTGGGTGATCATGTCTCGAAAGAGACATGACTGACTGGGCAGAAGATTATCCTGCAGTAGGTTGCCATTGCTTTCTGTGGTAGACTGGTTGCCAACCAAGGCTCTAGAACCTAATCTGTCCTGTTATTTAACCCCTAACTGGAAGGAATAGACGGATTAATACCTTTCCCAAAGGGTATTTGCGCGTAAGTGAATGCAATGTATTCAGCTGGAATTCGAACTCGGCTCCCCGATTTCTCGTTCCGAGCCGATATCCAATGCACCACAACGCACATCCTCTTACAAAAATATTAAATCTATTTTACTGACTGATGATGGCATTTTAGCACCAAAACTTTATAGCTATAAAGTTGCAGTATGCAATTATTATAACAATAATTACCATATATTTATGCTCTACTTTTGTTATTATCGAGTACTTTTTAAAAGAAAATATCTGTGGAATGTACTTCCATTAGTAAATAATACTTATATAAATACTAGCAGTATAGCCTGGCATTGCTCGGGTGTAATGAAAGCTTTAAGACTAATCCATGGTTCTGGAGCTCAGACTCTTTGGACGTTGGCACGAAAGGCTAAAAAGCAATAGTTATTTCCATTTAAAGCGAAATCGTAGACAGAAAGAAAAATGAATGGATGTAAGTAAAATTTTGATTTCCTGGTATCGATATCAAATAAGTTTTTTGTCGTAAACTGAATTTTGAAGGCTAAATAAGTCCTCTGAGTAAATGGTATCATTGCTAAGAACTACAATTATACCTACTTAGAGCCAAACCCGAAGCAAAAACTAAAATAAAAGAGCTAAAAAAAAAATACAGACATACAGGCAGATAAACAGACACACACACACACACACACAAACATCTTGCTTTTTGTATATATTATCGATTTTCTGCAGTATTGTAAGAACTGCAACCTTGAAACTTCTGAATATCGTTTCTTATATTTTTGTCTATAAGTGTATAAAATTTGCTTAAAATCGGACCACTCCTTCTATAACCTGATTATTGATATTTATCGGGGGTACCTCGACACAAAACTTAGCTAAGAACACTCACATATGTTTAAAGTACAACTGTGTAAATTTTCAAGAAAACAGGTTCAGCCATTTCGGAGTCTATAGGTAACGGACACACACATAAAGTTCCATTTATAAATAAGTTTAGATTTAGATAGATCTCCAAGTGAATAAGGAACGAAGAAAATATTAACAATGTTCAAAACATTACTTTAAAACAGAGCTCAATATAGGAATAGAGCTATGAATATTTATTATAAATTATAGTTTAGAACATGTACAAATTACAATCTACTGCTATGTAATTTTTACATGTTCTAAACTATAATTTATATATATATATATATATATATATATATAGTCATCCACAGACAGAACTGCTTCGCTGTATCACAGCTCATCAGTATGATTAGACATCCAATTGCATCTAGCCAGGATTGAAACCCGACTGAATTGCCATCAGTCAGCGATTCTACCTCTGAGCTATGGGCATTCGGTAGAGGAAGGCAAACTTTATACAATGTAAACACACACCAGTTATATACAATGTAAACCATGCCAGTAGCTGAGTGTTCAAATTCATTACTGAAGGAACGATACGTAGATGTGTGAGTAGCTACTGTTTTTATAAAGTATACCATTCCTCCATAGCATTTATATATATACATATATATATATATTTATTTTGAAATCAGTCATGCTAGCTAGCTAAGAGACAACAGACAATGGCAAAAAGTGTCAGTAAATATTCCTTTGTTATATCCCAAGATCCTTGCACAATAGGTAGACTTGCATGCAGGTCATTAGACAGACTAAAGTGTCACATACAACACAAACATAAAAACTGAATGAGGTTGTGGTGCAGTGGATATCGGCTCAGAACGACAAATCGGGGAGCCGAGTACGAATTCCAGTTGAATTCATTGCATTCTTACACACAAATACCCTTAAGAAAGGTATTAATCCATCTCTTCCCTCCAGTTAGGGGTTAAATAATAGGACAGATTGGGTTCTGTAGCCTTGGCTGGCAACCAGTCTACCGCAGAAAGCAATAGCAACCTAATGCAAGATAATCTTCTGCTCAGTCAGTCATGTCTCTTTCGAGACACGATTGCCCAAGTATGTATCATGTATGGTACTCAACTGACTGACTGATATATGTTGGGAAAATCATTCAATATCTGGGATAAAGCTTGTGTAAATATAAGAGCGAACAATGAGGTCAACAGAGTGGCAAAAGTCTGTTTGATGTCCGAATGCAAATTCTGATCATGAAGTTTGTTCTTAGTACTGAAACAACACAGGATATGAAAACCTTAAAATTAACAACAAAAAACAAAACCAAGTTAAAATTAGTTATAATCTCATTTCTACAGCAGCAATTTTATTTTTAAATTAAAAACAAAATTAATCATTCGCTCATTTAATGTGAATTGAATTTTGTATTGTTATTGCAGATTCTTCTGTAATAAAATTGTTTTTCTACAATGGCAATTCCTTGGCTAAACATGTCAAAGCCTTCTAAATTATCTTATATATTTATGATTCCGTTAAATTTACCAGCATTACTTCCCAAAAAATAATTCCACCTGACAGATTATCAATATATTTATTAGTTAAAATTAAAAAGAAAAAAAAAAAGCATTTGTTAAACTCTTTAAAGTCGGAGTTTAAAGAATTATTGTCAAACCCGTACCTCGAGCACGAGCATAAGCAGTGGCCAGTGGGGTAAGGTCCTTTATGTCGCTCACCATACAAAGTTGAGCTTGCTCTGTACTCAGAGGGACACCGACAGCAGCACCTAAAAAAAAAAAAAAAAAAATTGTTTTCCAAAAACTGAAAATTTCTTCAATTAAAATGAAATCCACTTGTCACAATATAGAAAGCCAAAACTATTTCATATCATTATTCAATTCCTGCAAGATCTGAAAATTTTCTGGAAATAAGGGAGTTATAACTGAGTAAATAAACATAAAGCTCCTAACATTTATATATAGAAAATTACACATAAAAATGAGAGACAGCAAGACGTGAAAGCAACAAACCAAGTATTATTAGGTTGTCCCAAAAGTTCGTAAACACTTGCAAAAAATTGAAATTTTACTTGCCAAGTAATCTAAGGTTGCTAGAAAACACTTGCAAAAAACTGAAGTTTTACTCGCAAAAACAACAAAAATTATTGCTCAAAATAAAGACTATCATTTTCCAAGACTTTCTGCCATCGATCTGCAAGCTTTCAGATCTGGTCAAGGTACCATTCAGCCGGCTTCAAATCAAAGAATTCTTGACACGCTTTCTTGACTTCATCAAACAAGTCAAATTGGCAGCCCTTCAGAAAGTGTTGCATTGAGTGGAAAAACCTGTAATCTGATGGAGCACAGTTAGGACTGTAGGCTGGATGTGGCAGAACCTCAATGCCGTCCAGCTCTTCAAACTTGTCTTTGGTCTTCCTGGCGGTGTGTAGCTTGGCATTGTCCTGCTGCATCAAAGCGTGCTTTCGGTTGATCAGAGCTGGGTACTTTTGCTTCAACTTTTCGTGGACCTGCTCAAGTTGCTGTCAGTAAAGTTTGGCACTGATGGCACGACCATTCGGAACCAACTCAAAATGCACGATTCCTTCAAAGGTTCACCAAATGCACAAAATGACTTTCTTGCCGAATCGATCTTGTTTTGGAACAGATGGTGTCTCTAGCCCTTTCTGAACCCATCGCTTGTCTTGATTGTGCTGGACCAGATAGACCCATTTTGCAAGTGTTTACGAACTTTTGGGACAACCTAATATTATCTGACTGTTTTGTGATGCGTGAGACACAAGAGGCAGTAATGCTGAGTAAAACTGTGAGTTGGGATCAGATATGGGTTGGAATCCAAAAGGATGATGAGATAAGGAATAAGTAAGGGATTTCTCACATGTATTTTTACAGATGTGTGTAATGAGTGTCCCAATAATTTAGTTAGAAAATACAAGAAGTGTCTGGGGTTATCTTACTTCAAATATTTGTTGAATGTTAAAAGATAAATGTTACTATAATGGCCTGAAAAGGAAACAAAACTTTCATTGATGCACATGTTAACAGCCTGTCCATGGAACTGCTTGTCTGATAGCGACAATGTTACAGGTTTGTATGTGTGCAGAAATGTGGGGTCGATTCTCATTGTTTAGGAAGAGTGAATTAATGATAATTATAATTGTTATTATTTTATTATAATTTTTTTTTTTGACGAATTTTATTTCTTTATTTTTTATGGACAAGGCAACTTCATCCAAGTATTGAAGTTCACAGGAAATTTTGATAAAAGAAAATCTCAACTTAAATCGGAAATTAAATAATGAGTGTGTGTGTGGGTGGTAACACTAATTGAAATCTGTGCAGACAACTTTCAACAAATGCAAAGGGTGCTGAAAAGTTTTCACCCCTCCACCACCAAAAAGAGAGAAATGTTGGTCACTTGGTTAAATTTTGGAAAGTTAGCTAAGCCAACAATTTTTGAATACTGCTTGTAGTTTTGTTTTTAATAAAAAAAATTCATTTATGGTAATTGGAAAATTGGAAAAAAAACAAACAAAAAAAAACAAAAAAACATTTTTACTAATTTAAACTGTTTTGGCATCATAAGAAACTAATAGTACACATTGTCCGTCTCAGGACAGCGGCTTAGTGCATTAGCTCATGAATCTGGTGATAAATTAATTGTGAGTTCAATCTGGGCTGGGCAGTGTGTTGTAAAACTCAGTAGAAACAGGATGAGTACTACCTGAGCAGTACTAAAAATAAGAAACTAGATGAGATATCCCTATACATGAGCAATGGAATGAGAACAGTTTACTCCTGTAGATTAAATAAAGGGCTCAGTTCAGAATTCCTTGCAGATGACCTGGATCAGTTATCACCTGATGAAAGCTGGAGGCCACAACGGCTGAAACATTAGGATAACAACAACAAAGAACAGTAGACCGTATGTCAATAGTCTAAATATAAATAACTGCTGATTCTGAAAACATGTGAAGACTTATGATAATCAGCTAATCAACAAAGAAAAATCCTAAGTGATCAGCACATAGATTTTATAAAACGTTAAGGAGTCTGCTAGGGACTCCAATTTCTCACCCACATAAATATTTGGCTGAATTAATCAGAGAATAGAAATTATGTGTGTTTGCGTGAAAATGAGGAAATTCTCATTAAATAGTTTGGCATGATGAAAATTTGGGTGGAGGGAAGCTTTGCAGTGTCAGAAGAGAAATTCTTGGGGAAGATGTAGATGGTGTGGTTTGGAAGCTCTGAGTTTATTCACACTCATCATGCAAACTAGTGTAGTGGTAATAAGACTGAAAGAAAAATTTCTGTCAACTTACCAGCGGGGCTGACATGCTTGAATGAAGTAGCAGCAGGCAGACCAAGGGCATTTTTTAGTTCTCGTACCAATTGCCAACCGTTCAAAGCATCACACAAGTTGATAAAACCAGGGGAACCATTCATAACTGAAAAAAGAAAAAATTAAGATGATTAAAAAAAAATAAATAAATAAATTTGGCATTTTAGCATTCAGTCCCTTTCCCACCACCATCAACATAGCTTTTCTGTATTTTTTTTTTTATAAATATTTTTTTTTTTTAAATTGTTCTGATAAAGCTTGGTACCTAGACTTTATGAATTTAAGTTCAGTACTAGATTGACTGCAAGGTCCCATAATTTTACAGTTAAAAATACCTAGATATAACCATACTGAAACCTGAATCTTGCAACACTAAAGAAATGCCAGCATACCAATGGGTCTAGAACAGTAGTTCAAACTTTTTTGGATTGCCGTCTTCTTGCACAATAAAACACAGACCTCCTCCTCCAACATGTTATCAACCTTTGATCAGATTTTTCTTATTGCCTTGCTTGGGTTGAAATGATTAAAAAAAAAAAGCTTTTAAATATTGTCACACAAATACAACATATTAAAGAGCTTAAACATAAAAGATACACCAATTTGCTGTTAGATATGACTGCCTTTATGAAAATTGAGGTTCAACAAATAAGTTATTAATATTGACCAATAAAAATACTGCTATTTGGATTATTTAAACCAGTGGTTATCAAACTACTTTGGGTTGTCACCCACTTGCATACCAAAACACAACTAACACTCACACAGATGAAGAGTCAACCTTTGATTTGGATGTTTTTGGTGCTAGTATTGAAGGTCAAATGAGTATCTTAGTATTTCCTATAATAATTGTTATATAAATGGAATACACCATAAAGTGAAGGCAAAGTACAATTTAAAGGTTCAGATGTACCACTGTCTCCTATTAGCTGCCCACTTTTTTCTCACCCACCCCCAGGTCTTTCCACCATCTCCAGGTAGGATTGTATTGCTCATTTTTGGAATCACTGCTTCATGCTGTTCCAAATTTGGTTATATAGTGATTGTGAGTTCAATGATCAACCTTATACCAGTGGTTCTCAAAGTCTTGCATACCAAAACACAACCCTAATATATAGTCAACCTTTGATTGAACTTCCTTGCTGCTAGTATTACAGGTCAAATGAGTATCTTACGTTTTCCCATAATAATTGTGATATAAATGAAATATGCCACAAAATGAAGGCAAAAAACACTTCAGGTGCAACGTGGATGTATGTTATGGTTTAAATGTACAATTGCCTCCTGCTGACCACCCAGTTTGTTTTTTTTTTCACTTCCCAACAAACAACTTTAGGAATCACTGGCCTACAAGGAAGACAAATAGTTTTTTTTTATCATAACACCCCGGGCAAGGCGGTAAGGCCACTGGTGTGCAGGGGGCTATGTAAGAGTGAACAGATTGGAAAAGAGAAAGCCAGAAACCACATCCTAAACAGGGAACAAGGGATGAGTCTCTACACCTGTTCAATAGACGTGGGTGGAGTGTGAACCGGGCGATAGTTCAGTCTATCTACTCCAATTAGATCAGTGATATAGCAGTACTAGGGGACATAAGGGTGTTTGTGAAAGAAATGGAAGAAATGTATCAAGATATGAAACACGAGATAGCATAATGAGAGAGGCTTCAAAAAAGTAGTTGACGTTTCTGTGAGTGCCCTTAGAGCTGGGAAAAAAAATTTCCAATAATAGTTTGGTAAAATTGGAACTGTGATATGAACAAAGATGCTTTAGAAAATGCCACTGCTTGGGACAACCAGAATTGTGAGAAAGTTTTTGTTGATGCAGAGAGGTGAATAAATGACAGGAGCTATGGTCACTTGTTATGACCCACTCTGAATGATTATAGGATAAGATCTGTTTGAGGAAAAAAAAAAAAAAAAAAAAAAAAAAAAACAGATAATAATAATAATAATATTAACAATAATAAAGCATAACTTGTTTTTGTTTATCTTAAATGGAAGTGGACTTACCTTTTAAGGGTAAATTGGGTTGGGTGGTGTAGAGCTGGGCTGGTTTTTGATGAGGATTCATGCCATAACGCAATGGCAATTGTGACACATTCTGACTGAAACTCTTGCGGAAATAATCAGATATGGCTGCATCATATTCAGCCGTATGGTTGAAAGCCTGAAAAAATAAAATTGATGAGATCGAATCCAATCTCTCTCTTTCATATATAATTTCATGAAAATCTATAACAAAGTGGAAATTTTTTTTGTGCGACAGGTTTCATCATTTAAGTCTTCATCAGACTAAACTCACATTTATGTTGATATGATTACACATGTATATGAAGAAGAGGGGACATTGAAATTATATAACATAGTGATGATCCACGTATACTGTCTTAATAATATGTATAGGAAAAACTACTAAAAAGTTGTAAGTATAAAAATGTATTTTTTTGAAAATAAATACTGTCAAAAAAATACATTTTTATACTTACAACTTTTTAGTAGTTTTTCCTATATATATATATATTTTATAAATTTGTGTTTTGGATAACATCACATAAAAAAATTTAAATTCAAGCACCTCCTCTCCTTCACCTACATATGTAAACATCACTTTAGGTCAATGAAGTCCGAAAAAACAAAATGTGTCGCAAAAAAGATTTTTTTCAACTTTGTCATAGATTTTCCTAAAATTGTTTGATATGTAAAAATCTATATAATTTTCCCATATATGTCTATGGTCAGTGCTTTCAAGAATTCATAATGAAGAAAATGTACTCTCTGGCAGGGTTTGGGCACCACGACATGGTATAATAACAAGCTTGTCTCACGAGAAACATTACAACTGAGTAGTAAGTTCAACCCTTACTGGGTACCCCATACTTTCGGCCTTAAGCGACCCTTAGAAACTCAACTCTCTGGCAGGGTCTGAACTTGCATCACCTTTTATAGGAAAATCCAGTTTGATCTAGCATGCTTTACTACTTGGCTACAAATAGCATCACAGTTCAGCATGGTATGAATCAAACTCTCCCAAGAGATTAGGTCAGGGATTACTCTCTGCTGTTGATGTCATGTAACTCAAAACAATTTTGTTACTTGCGAAGGAGATTGGCATTGTTAAGTAACCTCACTGCTCTGAGAAATGCCATGCAAGATATAACTTATTACTCTGATGATTTGTCTATATTTCTGAGGTATTGTAATTATTTACACTATTGATTGTTCAGACTGTTGTCCTCATTATTGTTGTCATCTTTATTGCCATGTTTACAATGTTTCGGCCATTATAGGCTTCGGACTTCTTCAGGTGTCAGGAATTTTGAATCAAACCCTTTATTTTGATTATTGAGTTATATCATTCTGCATTCCATGTGCAATGCCATTTCTGGTAGCCATGTAGTTATCTCATTGCCCAGTGGATATAGGTGTTGGTTAATTCCAGTGACTTGACCCAAATAGTTGTGAGTTCAATATCAGGCTACAGCAGTGGTGAACAAATAACTTAGAGAGTTGAGTTCAAAGGAGACAACTACATGGCTACTGGAAGTGGCGTCACACATGGAATGAGAATGATATATTCCGGATATCTGAGAAATGTGAGAAAATATATGTTTTCAATGTGTAAAAGAAAAAAAAAAAAAAAAAAAAAGAGAGAGAAAAGGATGAAACAAAATAAACACTTTATTCAAATTAAATAGAAACTAAATTTTTTATTTCAGCCTTTGGTTGGATGCCCTGCTGATATTGACACCTGGGGCCTGCGATAACCTCTACCTTCTCTACCATCACATAGAATATCATATGAGACAATATATACCAACACACAATAAAATCAATTCTTAATAAATTTACAAAAGAACCCATGAAGCTAAAAATGACGAAAATGAAAAAACAAAACCTAAAAATTTTTTTGTAGATATTTCAGAAGTTTATCTCAGCACGACACAGTCACAAATAGAGGAATACTATTGAAGAGCTGAAATCCTTGCACTAGCAAATGGTCTGCAAAACAAGCATGACTTTCACATCAAGTATCCATCTCCAGAATGTGCGTTGTGGTGCAGTGGATATCAGCTCAGAATGAGAACTCAGGGAGCCAAGATCAAATTCCAGTTGAATTCATTGCATTCACTTATGCACAAGTACCCTTGGGAAAGGTAATAATCCATCTCTTTCCACCAGTTATGGGTTAAATAACAAGACAGATTGGGTTCTATAGCCTTGGCTGGCAACCAGTCTACCACAGAAAGTAATGGCAATCTTCTGCCCAGTCAATTATATCTCTTTCGAGACATGATCACCCAAGCATGTTTCACATATGGCACTTAACTGACTGATCCATCTCCAACCTTCAAAAATTTTATCCAAGTAAAGACAATGACAATTAATACAAACCTTGACAGCCAAACGCTTTCTTGTTTCTTCTGTTGTATTCTTTGTTGGAGAATTTCTCATTTCTTCAATGACTCTGGAAATTAAAAAGGAAAAAAATAAATAAATAAAAATAATATTATGCACAAATGATTGGTTAGGTTGGTAGATTTGATATGTCAATTATTTTCTGTCAGACTTTCTTAGATGAGGAGTTATCATTTATGTACACCCAGACTAATGTCTTCATCTTTGCTACATCAATGCTCTATCTTTAAAAAAGCCAGACCAAAAATGGAGTACCGATTTGTTTGTTTAGTGGCATATCAAATCCTTATGAGTCATTTAATGCTGACTTTTAAGTTTCTTGGGAGCATTAATAATTTCTTTTATAAAAATGTATTCCCAGCAAGAATGTTTTTCTTTTTACAAAAAAAAATAAAATAAAAATAAATAAAAAATAAAAAAAATAAACAAATAAATATTACAGCAAATATGCTGCCATATTTATTTAATAATATTATTATTATTATTTTTCTTTTTTCTACAAAAGAGTATTGCTGGTTTAATTTTTTTTAAGACTTAAACATTATTGAACACTGCAGAAAGTCAATAGTTTACTACAACAAAATATAGCCAACAAAAAAAAAAAAAAATGAAACACTAATAATAGCAACAATGTCAATAATGATCATACTTTTGATGTGACAATGCGAAATTACAATGGTGCAGAAATATGTAAACTCATAGGCATATATACCATTAACAAATTAGTAAATATAATTAAGAAAAAAGACATATGTTTATACAGGGATGATAGCTTAATAATCATAAGAATCTCTAATGGTAGAACTGCAGATAAAATATAAAACAAATTACAGAAATCATCAGCACACTAGGATTTATAATAAACACCCTATCTGAAAATAATGAATTTCCTAGAAATAACATTCAATTTAAACAACACATGCAAAGCATACAGAAAAGCAAACAATCCAAAATACATTAACAAAAACTCCAACAACACCCAACATATTCAAACACATAATTATATCCATAAACAAAAGAATATCAACAAGTTACAGCAACATAAAAATATTCAATGAAAAAAATAATATATGAATCTGCACTAATAGTGGTTATTTGAACAAATTAGAATACACAAACAAAAACAATGGGAAAAGAAATCTAGTTCAACCCATCCTACAATACAATAAAAACAAAAATAGGAAAAAACATTTTTCAAAATAATTGAAGAAAACATTTCCACAAATACAGCAAAACATCAAAAATCATCACTAAAAACACAGTGAAAATCAGTTACATATGCATGGACAACATAGGAGAAAATAATAACCAAACACAATTAAAAAATACTCAACAAAACCAATAACTCCAACATAAACCAACGAAACAACAATAAATGCAATTGTTGAAACAAATACAATTGTCCACATAGCAACAAACATATAACCAACAATATAATATATAAAGCTGCCGTAACAAATAACATTAACACAGAAGAAAAAATTTATATAGTGGCCACAGAAACAACCTTTAAAAAAAAGATTTAACAATCACAAACACCATTCAAAACAAAGATACATAAACAACACAACATTATCAAAATATATAGGAAACCAAAAAGAAAATTTCACTACAAAAATTAAAACGGAAATGATAAAAAGAACAACTCCACACAATAGCAGCAAATACAAACTTTGGTGAAAAAGTTAGCAATAATCACTTTAAAAACCAAAGCAAACTTTTAAACAAGAAAAATGAAATATTGGGGAGAGAGACACTAAAATAAATACTTGTTTTGCCATTTAAATACTAATACAAACAAAACAAATACAATATAAAAGGCAATTCTATTACAAACACAATTTACCACACTGAACACCTTGCCCCTACCAATATCAAATAAAAATCAATTAGAAAAGAATAACCACAATATCAATAACAAATAAATACCCATAAAACTAATGCATAAACCTACCACAATATAAAAACCAACATGCGGTTACACTCATTACAACAGAATAATACACATACACAAATCAACACACACATACATATAATATATATAGTACAAATAATCATAAAAAAGAAAACAAAAAAGACTCATACAAAGAAGTGCTAAAAATACAATCAACGAATCTATCACCAAAAAATGCACCAAATTACATTAAAAACGCATGCACAATTAACACCCACAACCATGCAAGTATGTGTGACACGTGTTCACACATTCACACACAAACACAATCTGACATGTTTTCAGGCATATGAGTGTGCGCATATACATATGCACATTCATGCAAGACATTCAACCATCACCCTTAAAACCAAGCAGTCAACACACCACAAAATAATAAATCACTAAAAACTTAGCATTTCTTAAAAATTACCAGAAAACCAGAAAGAAAGTAGAAAAAGAAACAAAAAGACAAAAGATAACCAGATAACACGATATTCATCAATAAAAAAACGTCACTCACAGACACACAAAAGTAACAAATAACACCAGTTCTACAACAGCACATAAATACACAAATATTGAAAAATATTGGCAGGAAAACCAGACAAACCCTGATAAGTGAGTGCATTATTATATGTTCATGACACTCAAGCCAGCATGACAAAAGTGACGTCAATCAGTTAAGTGACAATTATTTTCTATATTAATTCTATTAATGCTCTATCTCCAACTATGATATCAAGCATTTTATTGCAAAGCCTGCTTGCCTCATTTGTATCTGGAAGTATTTACATAATTTGAGCATGGGGAAATAAAAGTCATTTCCTTGGTAGGTGTGTGTGTGTGTGTGTAGTGGGGGCACCTTACCTCTCTGCAAAGGAAGTAGTCAGTGTATTTTAAGCCTCACCAAAATGGCAAACCATTAAAAATAAATCCTACCTGCTGTAATCATCAGGGTCACAGACAACAGTAACACGGGCAAAATTCTTTGCTGCAGCCCGAAGAAGTGTTACACCACCTTAAATAAAAAGAAAATAAAGATAACCCTTTGAAAAAAAAAAATTAAATGAGATCTGGAAAACATGAAGTCTTTTATATTAACAAAAGAAAAATAGCTTAACTGTGACATATATATATATATATATATATATATCAATAAATTCCAAAATTTACATTCTGTTGAATAGCCATCATCGAGACCTCCACCTAGATCATTTTTAATATTGATAAAATTAATAGGATCTGGTTTTGGGGATTTTACCTATATACACTTCCTTTTTTGGATCACACACACACACACACACACACACACACACACACACACACACACACACACACACACACACAGCGATTGGTAAATTGTCGCCATTATATATTTTTAATTTCATACATATTCATTGTTTGTGATTTTGTTGACTGTACAACATAGTAGAGTCAGTTGAGCACCAACTGTAAGAGAGGGGAAAAAAAAAAAAAAACAATCACCATGACACGATTCACTCCACCAGAAATCTGGAAACAGTATACGGGATCCAGAAAAGAGTTGGACGAGTCTAATGATGGTTATGAATGTGTTTGGAGTGATAACTAGTCGTGATAACATTACACCTCTATTCAACTTCCCACAGGGCCTCAAGACTCAACACAGAGGCATATGTCATGCTTTGAGGAAGTAGTGCTGCCCTAACTTGAGGATTATGGCAGCATTTACCAACTTAAACAAGGAGACCATCCAAGAGTGGTTGAAGTTAATGGTGATTTTATTGAATAAATTTACGATATTTCAAGATACTTTTGAGTAATTTTGGTAAATATATCTGTTAAAATGAGATGTCCATGATTTTTATTTTTGCATAATTTAGACAACAATTTATCCATCTTACCCTGTGTATATTATATAAGTTACCAGAGATGGAAGCTCATTAGAACAGATTCAGGGCCTCACTCTCTGGAGGAACTCCTCCCTGATTGACCATATTATCAGGCATGCTGTAGCCATGCTCACGATGTTTGGCCAGGTGTGGGTTGGTGAGGCTATTTAACCATAGTTGGAGGTATACGAATTCAGACCACCAAAGGCTATAAGATCCAGTCTGTCTTGTTATTCACCCATAGTTGAGAGTAAAAGAGATGGATCCATACTACACACAAGTGTATTTGTACTCGAGTGAATATAACAAACTCAACCAGAATTCAAACTCGTTTCTCAGATTCCTCACAATCCGAGCCACCAAGCATTTCTCCATTGCACTTTCCATTATTATGACAATGTCCTCTTATTCTTCCTCAAAAGCTCCTAAATTTATCCCACCAGAATCTCATTTACTTTTCAGTAGGTTTGCAAAATGCTATTTGCCTCATCACAATTTCATTAATCTCATCTATGGTCTGAAGTCGATAACTTTTGAACAGCGATTTGGGAAAAACCCAAAAGTCAAGTCAAAGGGAAATCAATTCTGTATTGTATAAGGAAATCTGGGTAAGGAAAAAAAAAAAAAAAAAAAAAAACCTGGACAAGACATGAAAAATGGGCCAGCACATTGTCATAAATAGCATGGAAGTAAAAAAAAAAAAAAATAAAATAAAATAAAAATGTAAAGTCTTGATTGGATCAAGGCCTAAGAAAAAAATAAATAAAAGAAATAAAAGAAAGAAAGAAAGTTTGAAATTGTCTAATCTTAATTCAGTCAGACACTAAGACAAAAAAACATGTAAAGGTTTTCATTTTTATTTTCACCAGCTGAAGGTGTGGGACATGCTCGTGACAACCCAGGAAGTGCATCCTGAAGGTGAACTGGCAGAAGGCAGAGGTAAAGAGCATCCTTGAGAGAGAGAGAGAGAGAGAGAGAGAGAAAAAGATAAATTGCAACACAATCCACAGGAGAGAGAAGGCACCATTTTAGTCACCCCCACACATACCTTTTACATTTTTTTTTTAAATAATATGCACATTTTCATTTTCTATTTGAAAACATGCAAGAAAAAGAAATCACCAATTAATGAGTTGGATTTATATTAGGCATGTACAAAAGGTTCCCAACACACTATTTTTTTTAAATTAAAAACTGAATACACAGTAAAGGAATATTTTTTAACCTTTAACCCCCACTGCATTATTCACTTTTTCCCTTTCCACTTCATTGTTTTTCAAAACTCCTCTACTGCACTTCTTAATTTCAGTCATGGTCATTTTCTGTTGCCATAGAAGAATACGACAACACAACTGCAAAATTTAAACATGCTATTATTTATTTATCAGAGTTACTTGCAAACAAAATCACTTCCAGAATATTAAAGGATAAATGAAAAAATACTGGAAACTTTTTCACAACTAATATAAAAATTTCACTACTACATTTTTTAGTACCTTTTTTTTTTTTTGGATGTAATTTTGTGTAGTTTCCATTTTGGGGCTTTTTGCTCTGGTATTTTTTGATTACTTTTAAGTATAATAGGGTAATGGTCACTTCCATGTTGGTTTTCTAGTAAGTCCCAGTGAAAGTCCATATAGATGGATGGAGTACATATTGATAGGTCTATTGCAGACATAGACCCATTGGCTGGGTGTATGTAGGTACTCTTGCCATTATTTAATATACATAAATTTGTTGTTGATAGTATTTCATTTATTATATTACCCTTGTTATTGTTTTGATTATTTCCCCAAAGGTTGCTGTGTTCATTTAAGTCTCCCATTATTATGAAAGGGGGTGGGAGTTGATTAATCAGTATTTCTATTTCGTTTTTCTTTATTTGTTGATTTGGTGGGATATATATGGAGCATATTGTTATTTTGCAGTGTAGGGTAGCTGTTAGTTCCATTGCTTGAAGTGTAGTATTTAACTGGAGGGTTATGTGATGTATAGTTTTTTTTATCAATATGGACACTCCTCCATTTGGATTGTTTGTTGCACATATTGTACTCTTTGAATTTGTACTTATGACTTTCTTTGAGTAGTGTTTCTTGTAGACAGATTGCTGAGGGGTTTTGTTTGTTGATGATTTCTAATATTTCTTCATAGTTTGGTCTTAGTCCTCTACAATTCCATTGTAAGAGTGTTGTTTTGCTGTGTTTTGTGGGGTTTTGCATGATTAGGTTTCTCTCTTCAGTTATTTTTAGGTTTCCATCTTTTCCATAGATAGATGGTTGTTCTCTTTTGTTGTTTGTGTCTGATTCTCAATTTGTTTTTTTCTCTGCGGAGGATTTTACTCTAGTCTTGGATCTATTTTTGGTGGTTGTTTGCTGACTTAACTGGCTTCTTCTATGAGTTTCTGAGTCTTTTTGATTTTTATTTTTTCCATAGCTATTTTCAGGATATTCTTGTTCTGTTTTATTGAGAGGTAGAAGTTTGTTTACTGCCTTTGCATTGTTAGCATTAGGTTCTTTGTTTTGTTTTTTCATATTTGTCTGGTTTTCGTTAGAGTTTTTGTACGAAGATGTGGCTTTTGTTTCTTCTATTAGTGTTTGTTTTGTGGGTGTTGATAATTGCTGTTCTGAATTCTTTGGTTTTGTTTCATTTGTGTATATTGATTTTATCTCTGCTAGAAACTTTGGCCAGTCATCAGGTCCTAGTTTAATTATTTTCCCTATAAGTTCTTTATATTTATCATGTTGGTTAGTTTGGTTTTGATTTGATATGGATGTTACACTGGCATATGATTGGTTCTTGTGTAGTTCCTAGGGAAAGGTATACTTCTTTTCTGTTTAATTTCTAGTATTTCTTTTTCTTTTTTTCCAGTAATGGCATGTCTTGGAGTACGCTGGATGATTTTCCTTGCAGTTTACGCAGTTGTATTCTTGGGTGCATTTTTCTTGTGTGGTCTGGGTTTATTGTTCCGCACTTTGCGCATGTTGGGCGGCCCATACATCTATCTTGATGATGTCTGTATTTTTGACATTTGAAGCATCTTAATGGGTTGGGGACATATTGCTCCACTTTTTCCATCATGTAGTCTTTTGGTATCTGGGGGCTATTAAATGTTAGAACATATGTATCCGTTTCTATTATATTTAAATTTTTTTTAATTGTGATTCTTTTGATGTCAATTCTGGGGTTTTAAGACACATTTCAACTCTTCTGTTATACATAGGGATAGTTCCCTATTTCATATCACCCTTTTTGAGGTGTTTAGTCTCTCATGGGGGTATACCTTGACTTT
Source organism: Ascarosepion bandense (assembly GCA_037127315.1). NCBI lineage: Eukaryota > Metazoa > Mollusca > Cephalopoda > Sepiida > Sepiidae > Ascarosepion > Ascarosepion bandense. Next base: position 1,602,117 of record JBBBDQ010000199.1, on the reverse strand, counting down.
TATATTATGGAAAGTATTCATTTTTAGAAGTGTTTCCACTTGTTTTTTTTTTCTATCTCTATTAATAAGGTCCCATTTTTTCACTTTTTAATAGTCTTTGGTGTAGTTCTAGCAGATATTATTTTCTCTATGGGGAATAGAGATAGTTTTGATAAAGGAATGTCCTCTATTGATTGTTAAATATAATCTTGGGAAGTTGGAATTAGATTCTAGGTTGATTTCATTTTCTTCACTTGGGTTTTTTTGTTAATATTGGCCATTAGTTTTATTTTAGTTTTTTGCTGCTAGTGCTCTCCACCCACCTCGGATCCCATCATTGGGACCTGTCAAGGAGGAAACCCATTCGCCTTGACAGGTCAGAGCTACACTAAGCAGTATACTCAATCATGTGAGTCTCCCAGAGCACCTGTTGTAATACTTGGTGCACACCCCAAAACTTATGTGAACAAGATATTTGTTTGCAGCCATGTCTGAGTTTATGATTATCACATGTTGATTGACCCTCAGCCAGTGCCTTCTAACGTCTACTTCTTTGGTCAAGTTGTTAGAGCCTGTTTTTATTTTATTTTCCCTATGAGGAAAATGAGTTTGGTTTATGTTCTTTATCTTTAATTACATGTCAATCTTTAGACTCAATGTGAATTTATTTGGTAGTAGGCGTTAGGGCTAGACCTGACCGGCTGATTGATTGGATCGGGCCTCTCCGACTGCCCATCTAAGGGCTGAAGTGGTGTGTTGGGAAGTGGAGGTACTTAACCCTGACCCCCAAGACCCTCAACCACCAGGATCCTGTCCCAAGGCATCACAGGTCACTACCCATGGCTAACAGGTGGCCCCATTGAGGGGCTTTTACCCTCTGCAGAAGGGCAGTCAGTGTATTCTGAAGCCCTGCTGACAAGGTGAAAGACGAGAAGAGAGGTTTTAAGGATATGAAAGCTTTTCTCTTTGTTCCATAGACTAACATGTTCATTAATACAAGAATTATCACAGATTTACTGATTGGAGCTGGGAAACAAATTTCCTCCTAAACTTACTTCAAGTGATATAATTTAGGTAGGGGGGAGGGAGAGAAGGACAAGTTCAGGAGTAAAGCTTTCAACCTATAACAATGTTAAATAATTGTCTATTAAAGTTTGTTTATATCCAATCTCCTACTAAAAGGGACCAACAAGACTGTGGAGACAAGAATAAATATGATCAAGAAAAAGAAATGTAATTTTTTAAAATGAGAAGAGGAAATGATGAGACTCAGAGTGGGGTCAATCACACACACACACACACACACACACACACACACACACACACACACATATATATATATACTTGCATTGTAACAAACAAAACAGTTTCTATAGAAACTGAACAAAGAGTGTAAATGGATTTTTTAAAATTTGTAAGTTCCAACTTACAATTGATGGATTATTTAAAATCAATAACTATTTGGGAAAATTCTAACATTTTCAAAACACTTTTCAATATTACTTACCAATATCAATTTTTTCTACAGCTTCTTCAGGAGTGACATCAGGAGCAGCCACAGTTTTCACAAATGGGTAAAGGTTGCAGACCACCACACTTTATAAAAAAAAAAACATCAAAAACTGATTCTTCTAATTAATTAAAAGGTAACCAAAAAAGTTCTGTCCGTTTTTTGATTAGTCATTGAATGAAGTTGAAATATATACGAAATGCGTGTAGCAATCCTTTTCAAATTTGGACAGCCGGAAGTAGGAACATCAGACATTATAAAAAACACGTGCACCATGCCCGGCCATCAGTTATAAGCTGGACAGCTGTGAGAAGGATGGAAGTGTCTAGAGATCTCGTTCGGGGCTGTTTGCTTTACAACTTCAAAGTGGGCTTATCAGCAGCTGCATCAAGTTGCTGCATATGTCAAGCGTTTGGTGATAGTGCTGTGGATGAATGTACTGCAAGGCAATAGTTTAGAAAATTCAAGTCGGGAGATTTGTCTCTCCATGATGAGCCTCACAGTGGACGACCACAGGTCTCGAATGACAAGAGTCCTGAAGGCAGCTATTGAAGAGGACAGTAGTCTAACGTGTGGTGAACTTGCAAGACAGTTCAAAATTTCCGATGAAACAGTTAGACTTCACCTGCACTGTCTAGGTAAAACATACAAACTGAGCAAGTGGGTTCCGCAAATGCTGTTGGAGGTCCACAAGGGACGAGTGGCAGCCTGCATATTGCTGCTTTCTCGCCACCATACCGCATCCTTATTCAATCGAGTGCTTACCAGTGATGAAAAGTGGGTTCTGTACAAAACTTCCAAGCATTCCAGACATTAGTTGTCTCCTCAAGATGCTGTCCCTCACACCGCAAGATTATGTTTTGTGTCTGGTGGACAGGTCATCAAGTGGTTAATCATGAACTGCTACCAACAAGCCAAACAGTCACTGGAGACCTATACTCGCAGCAATTGAAACGTGTGCAACAGGCATTGCGCCTGAAGGAGCCAACACTGGTGAATTGCAAAGGCGTGCTTTTCCTCCATGACAACGCCAGGTCGCATGCCGTGTGAGTGGTCAGGGATAAAATACAGCAACTTGGGTGGGAGACTTTGTGCCATCAACCTTATTCACCTGACCTTGCGTCATTCGATTACCACCTCTTCCACTCCCTGGATAATCATCTTCGTGGGAAATCCTTCACCAACGAAGCAGACTTGCACAAAACGCTCATGGACTTCTTTGCATCAAAACCCCCCAAATTTTACCGCAAGGGCATTGAACAGCTAGAGACACATTGGCAGAAAGTGCTGGATGCCAATGGCAAATACTTCGAAGACTAAATACAAGTTACACATACTGTGAAGAGTTTTCTTTTTTCCTTTAAAAACAGACAGAACTTTTTTGGTTACCTTGTATTATACATTTTTTCTCAAGTAATGAGTAGCAATATTTTTAATTTAAACAATGTTTAACACAAAGTAAATTTCTTAAAATAAAGGGCATCACTATAGACATAAAAAAATGAATCTTGGTGAAAAAATTTGCTGGACAAGTTCACTCACCGAATTAGTCGATAATCAAGATCCTCCACTTCCTTCACATCAGAATCAGTAGGTTTGGCAAGTATTCCTGAAAGTTACCAATTGATACTCTTTATATACATGAGTGTGCGTGTGTGTGTGTGTATGTATATATATATATATATATATATATTCATATTCATGTGTGTGTATATATATTCACGAACCTAAGAGGTATTTGTTGGCATGATTACAATCACACAATTATGGCTGAAAACGTTTTAACTCTTTCTAATTTTGAAAAAAAAGGGGGGGGGGAATTATAAATAAATAAAAGCTAGGATAGTGTGTGTGTGTGCATATATATATATATATATATATATATATATATATATATATAGGCTAGGATAAGGTTTCAAGGAATGACAACATTCCTAGAGATTGTATCACAATAAAACACTTGATATACTTGAACTACTGTGAGTGTCTGAGGTGAGCATCATGAACAGAAGAACAAGAAAGCCCTACCTCAAATCATTATGACAAATCCCATGTCAGGCAGGATCAATCTTGCTTTGTGAGATTAATCCAAGTCTTGCCTCAACAAAAAACACAAATATGTATGTAATATTATAAGATCTGAATGTTTACTATGTTAAAATTGTTTTAAAAATAAATAAATAAAAAAAATTAGAAATAAAAATGAAAACTCACCACCATGAATAGCTGGATGAAGAGTTTTAACACGACCACCCAGCATCTCAGGACAACGAGTGATGTTGGACACTTCCCTTAAAAAAAATAGTAAATAAATAAATAATAATAAAAGAAGAACAGTAAATTTTAGGTTTTCATAAAATCTTTGTACGGTAGAAAATAGCAACTTAACCTTGTCCATCAAAATTCTACTCCAACAGATTCTTTTCTCGCACTTCCCGCCTGTGGAATTCCCTTCCACATACTTGCTTCCAAGATGGCTACAACCTCCAGGAGTTTAAATGTAAGATCAATAGACACCTCCTAACACACTAACTCACACCCATTCTCTCAAACACTCTTCCTATGTACCCCCTTACTTGTCTATTACCCTCCTTCTGACATTTCCTATATCCAACCGCTCTATCAGCACCTTCTTCCCCTATGTAACCCTCTGTGCTATAGTGGCAGTGGAATGCCTTGCTTGGAGTGAAATGATAAAAAAAAAAAAAAAACATGTTCATGTCTGCCGTTATTATAAAAAGAAAAAATTTCTCCACTTGATAAAGCCAATCATAAACAATTTGCATCAAGTCAGCCAGTTAAGTGCCATACGTGATACACGCTTGGGTGATCATATCTCGAAAGAGACATGACTGACTGGGCAGAAGATTACCTTGCAGTAAGTTGTCATTGCTTTCTGTGGTAGACTGGTTGCCGACCCAGTCTGTCTTATTATTTAACCCATAACTGGAGGGAAGAGACAGATTAATACCTTTCCCAAGGGTATTTGCGCATAAGTGAATGCAAGGAATATGACTGGAATTCGAACTTAGCTTCCCGATTTCTCGTTCCAAGCCGATATCCACTGTAGACTGCTTTAAAAACACCTAATTTTTTGCAACTAGACAATGATTCTCTTTAGTGTGTCTACAAGTTAATTGAGCAAACCTTATTTCTTTTTGTAGATCTTATGGTCTTTTGAAGCCTTAAGCTTCTTGCGGGTTCTACAACTTTACAATACCCATGGAAATTGCACTATTGCATCATTAAATACTTGTATTTAATAACTTTAACAAAATATTCCAATAACAATCATAAGTATGAATGCAGGTCATTATTTATAGAAGTAACAGAGTACAAATAAAGATTTTAAATGTTTTTACATTTCACTGAAACAGATGTTAGACATATGAGTATTATCACCTCCACTATCTTCTTTCTTTTTCTCTTTGAAACCAAACAGCATCTCCAATATTTCTTTTCCGCTTTTCCTCACAATCAAGACTGAAAAGGCCATTATTTATGAGGTATTAGCAGGGCATATAAATGCATACTAAAGAACAAGCAGAATTATTAGATGTTCATGTAATATGCTATTTAAAAGCACAAATTTGATTCATGCTAATAGCTTAGTTTTCAGTTTATCGTTTATTTTTGAGTTTGAGTTTTGTTTAATGGCATATCAACCTCTATGGGTTATTTAATGCCAAAAAGGTAGGGTTTATGGATAATTTTTTTTAATGTTCGGTTATAGAGAGAAAGTTGATTTACTCAGACTTTATTTTAGAAAATTGAAAATGTCTTCTAGTTTTGTATTCAAAAATCTATCATGGCAATAATTTTTTTTTCCTTCAAAAATATATATTTTTCTATAAAAGTTTATTTTTATACTTTCATAGTGTTTTTACCCCAGTTTGGGGATAAAGTATTTGTCCATAGTTGGGATCCTAACAGGTGCTACCAACCTGGGTAAAGATGAACCTGGGAACAACAGCAATTAAGAGGTGGTCCCATACTTCTCACAACCTCCCAATCAGAGGCCTTGCTGCTGGATGCAGTATATTGTCATACCCAGGATCAGTTTATTTTTGGTTCCAGAGTAGGGTATAATGTATGTGCTAAGAAACAAACAGTTTTATAATACTTTCAAATATTCTTTTCAGGTTCATATAAAAGTAAATAAATAGAAAATAAGCTTACTCAATTGCTAAACCAGCATTTTGAATTGATTGGGCTGTCCCACCGGATCCAATGAGTTCTAAACCAAGTTCACTGAGACTCTTAGCAAATTCAACTATGCCAGATTTATCTGACACACTGAGAAGAGCTGAAAAGATAAAAATCGGTAAAAAAAATCTATCAAGAATTCCTTATGTAACACAGAAAACCAATTCCTTAGAAACTTTGAACAAATCTAATTTAAACTTATTTATAAATGGAACTTTGTCTCTGTGTGTGTGTATCCATTACCTATAGACTCCGAAACGGCTGAACCGATTTTCTTGAAAAATTACACAGTTGTACTATAAGCGTCTGCGAGTGTTCTTAGCTAGGCACCCCTGATAAATATCAAAAATCAATTATCGAAAAAATCGGATTATAGAAGGAGTGGTTCGATTTTAATCACATTTGATACACTCATAGACAAAGACATAAGAAACGATATTCAGAAGTTTCAAGGTTGCAGTTCTTACAATAGTGCAGAAAATCGATAATATAATATATATATATATATATATATATATATATATATATATAAATCAATACCAGGAAATCAAAATTTGACTTACATCCATTCATTTTTCTTTCAGTCTACGGTTTCGCTTTAACTGGAAACTTTTTAGTCTTTCATGCCAACGTCTAAAGAGTCTGAGCTCCAGAACCATGGATTAGTTTTAAAGCTTTCATTACACCCGAGCAACGCCGGGCTATACTGCTAGTGCATAATAATTGTCCTTAATGTCTTAATATTTTTCTTTTTAACTTCAAGATCAAAATTAGTGTAAATGTTTTTAAAATTCTACAATATTCCTATTCTATTTATGAAACAAAACAAAGTAAAAATACAAAGCAGGCAGATGTTTTTTTCAAAAAGAATATGAATTTATTAGAAAGACTATTAATCATAATTGTTTATACTGTTTCATCATATTTTTCTTGCTTTTTATTGTTTTAATATATTTGTATATATGATGTGATGAAGATTAACGAAATGGTTATAAATAACCAACAATTTAAAATTATTTGTTTGAACATTACTTTTTATACGAATATCGATAAAAAATAATGTTCGAACAAATAATTTAAAATTGCCGATTGTTTTTAACCATTTTGTTAATCTTTGTTAATTTCCCTAACATTGTCAATCAGTTAAGTGCTATATGTGTGATACACGCTTTGGTGATCATGTCTCAAAAGAGACATGACTGACTGAGCAGAGGATATATCCTGCAGTAGGTTGCCATTGCTTTCTGCAGTAGACTGGTTGCCGACCAAGGCTATAGAACCCAATCTGTCCTATTATTTAAGCCATAACTGGAAGGAAGAGACGGATTAATACCTTTCCCAAGGGTATTTGTACGTAAGTGAATGCAAGGAATCCAAATGAAATTCGAATTTTACATTTGCTGACATTACGATGCATTTCAGTGCAAAGATGGTTATTTACATGAATCAAAAATTGTGTTATGTCAGCTTGATTTGACTTCATTTAGACTGTTGGTCATTCATAGTCTAAGATGTGCCAGATCAATTGGTGGCTACCCCTATGTTAATAGGAGTTGCAGGTTCAAATCATACTGAATGACACACATTTTCGTAACAAAAATGTATCGTAAATAATCAAGCCGGTGGAAATAAATATATATACTGTTTGATTATAAACAGAATATCTACTTAAATACAAGTATCAATCAAAAATAATGTTCAAACAAATAATTTCAATATATGATGTGAATATATACTTTTTAAAATGCCATAATAAAGTGTCAGCAATGAATAGTAAAATAAGAGGAATCATTAAAATCAGTCCAGAAATTTGCACACAAAAATGTCACTCAGAGATAACAGCAATAACTTAAAAATAACTAAAAACTTAATGCTTTACTGAATTTAGTTATTTTCATTCCTTAAAAATTTTAAGAAAAGACATACTTGGATATTATTAATATTGTCATTTTAGACTATTTTTGCAGAGTAAACACTGGATTACGTCCCCCTAATTTGCCTCATATTTTGCATCAAGCTATGAAATCAAAATGAGACCAACTAAGAAATATTCTGATTCAATATGAAGGAATATTTGTGGAGGGAAAATGTTTCCAGAATTCAAGACAAGAACATTTTTCCTATTTGTGAGTTTATAGGCCAAAAATAATACCCTCGTATAAATTTAAATATATCAGAGAATTATGCTTAATGGAAATAAAACTATATTCCAATTTACAATTAAGAGGGAAATTGAGAAAGAATGAAAAAATTTTTATAAAAAGATAGAAAGAAAAGTAATGGCAACCTACTGCGGGATAAACTTCTGCCCAGTCAGTCATGTCTGTTTCAAGACATGATCGCCCAAGCGTGTATCAAGTACAGCACTTAACTGACTGATATTACATTGATACTTGGAACTTTAAATTCAAAGAAAAGCTCAAAATTTGAGAATAGCCAAATAAATCTAAGTAAGATAATTCAGTGCTTTCTATAAAAAAAATTGAAGCCAAAAAGAAAAACTTAACACTAAAATTCTTACAAATATCACTTGTGGCATCTATTAATTGTCGTCTGCTTTAAAGATAATTCATTAAAATCTTAACGTCTGATACATTTCATAAGCCCATATGATAAAATTAAATGAAAAAGACATTATAGCCAACTATAAAAATTGTTTTTCAATTTTGCATTTTTAGTACAATTACTTCAGGCTAAATAAGTCCTCTGAGTAAATGGTATCATGGCTGAGACTAAGAACTACAGTTATACCTACCTAAAGCCAAACCCGAAGCAAAAACTAAAATAAAAGGGCTGAAAAAAATACAGTCCTAAGTGTTATTCGCAAAAAGTTTTAATTCATATAAAGTAGTCGTAAAAATAGAGAAATTAGGAATCGAACGTTTTGGAAGGGTCTAGAAAGTTCCAGTAGAAGAGAGTTCGAAAGGTTCTAGAAGTATGCAAATTAGGTGTTAGCCCCTATGAAAATAGGTTTTGGGCAGTGAGTAATCAGTTATTTTGTCAGGTATATTTATCCAGCCTTCCCACTAAGCCAGGATGTGACAAAGTTGTTTTAAATTGGGGAGCGCCAAAACGTATGCTTCTGGGACAAGATCAAAAAATTGTTGCTTTTTACATTACCAACCCCTGCCACCACTGTCAGCAGTATTTATCGACCGCCATCTCTCTGACTGCAATGAAGAAGGTACTGTCACAGGGTTGGAATCCCTGGAGCTTAGCAACTTCTCCCATCTAAAATAAAGGGACATAGCTCCACTTACAGCACAGGAGCGATAAGGACGCAACAGTAAATACTCATTGGTTATTGCTTAACACAAGCATTAATCCAGGGCCATGCTTAGGGCCCCCGCAGACCCCTCAATTGCAGAGGGTGAGGCGAAAGGCCCCTGGAAGCCACATGGCTCTTTGACTCTGCAGATCTTTTGTAATGAAAAAAAAAAAGAAAAATTAACGAAATAATTATTAGGATTAATTAGAAAATTATTATCATACTTGTATGTTGAAATAGACACATGACATCTCTCTCTCTCTCTCTCATAATTTCTGATTGAAGCCTTCGGAGTCTCGAAGAGGCCCACATCATTTGTAATTTAAAAAAAAAATGGGCTTGAGAAAGAAATTAAAATAGATAAATCTGTTTCCTTTCAACATACATGCAAGAAGAACATAACGTGTGTTTTTTGCGATCACGGAATATCTGCGTTCCGAGAGTATGCTATTTCGAAAGTACCATTTTTATTTTATTGTGGGTTCTGCATGTTCCGGAGGTGGGGGATGTTGCTAAGCAGGGTACTACGTGAATCGACAGTGACATGATCGACCAAACATGTATCACGTATGCCAATTAATTGACTGACTGACTTCCAAACTTTTTTTTTGGAAACATAGTAAATAATTTAAATATCTTCTTTGAAATTTTAATTTCAAGATATTTTTGTTGAGATTTTCCTCAAAATGGCATGTGGTTAGTATTAAGTTCCAGGTTTGAATCTTAGTTATTTTTTCAATGAGGAGACTTTTGGCTGGAGAATAATGTCATTGTCAGCCATGAGGAGACGATTTTTTTTTTTTAATAAAGGGGTTTTTGACTGGCCTAAATTATTTTCATAATTTTTTAAACAAATTCTTTTCATTAAAATAAGTTATAAATGGATAAATATTGAAAATTTTTTGAAGTCTGATAACGAACAGATTTTAAAATTTGGATATTTAACCTAGGTCCGAAACATTTTCTCTTGCAAAGCAAATTATTTTTTTTAAATACAATTTTTACCCGACCGTGTTAACCCCTTCAAAACAAGTGATTATGATCAAACGGATTTTTTTTTACCACCTAAAATGTTTTGGGTTTTCCAAAAAGATGTTAAATGTTTCGCTTAGAAAATATTTTATTTTTATTACTCAAAAGTTTTTCGAAAATAATTTCATTCTTTATTAAAAAAAAAAATAAATAAATAAATAAAGAAAAAAAAAAAAAGGTGACCCAAATTTTCAGTCTTTGTGGAAAAGTACCACAAAAAATAATTTTATAAATATAAGTTAAAAATGGCACTAAAAACACGTGAAAGGGAATTTTATTTTTTAAGCAAGAAATATCAACAACCGAAAATTGAACCAATCGAAATTCTTAAAATTATTTTGAAATTTTAAACTTTTTACAAAAATTAAAATACCTCTTTTTTTTTTTTTTTAGATTATTAGGCTCGAAGAGAAATAGGATTTCATAAGTGCTTAGACTTAAAAAAAAAATGAATTTTAATTTTTAAGCTTAAAAAGGAGGGACTGGTTGAACTTAATATAATTTTTTTGAGAAAAAGAGTTTGCTACATGAAACTTCTCGAACATCGAAAATGAAATCTTAATGAAGCCCTCGTGTAACAGCTAACATGATGAATTGTGAATGGATATTGAATTGTAAACTTTTTACAAGTTTTCCAGTTGTAAAAGTTAACATAAGTAACAGACAGTTAATAACTTATATTTTTAAAAGATTAATGAATGTTAAAATTATAGGAGGAAGGAAAACGAACTGTTTTTGTTTTTTTCGTTTCACATTGAATGAGACGGGATTCATTTTCATTTTTCATACTGGTCAGACCAACCCTGGGACATAGAGTTCAAGTATACTTTTTATTTTTCCATATAACCAAGTTTTATTAGAAATAACAAATGGTAAATAAGTAGACAGATTTTTAAAAAATATATATAATTCAACAATACATTCATTATGTAGAATAGATAATCGACAATAAAAAAAATAATAAACTTCGTTGTCAAATTTCCATACCAAAACAAATTGAATAATAATAATTAATAATATCAATAAATAGAGCTCGCTAATCGAAGATTCGAATCCATTCATAACTTTATGCAGTTGTTTATTTAATGCCAAAATTCATTGTTAATTACTTTCTATATTAGCGCCATCACACTGTTGGGGGGGGGGGTGCGAAACAAAATAATACACAATTTTTTTTTTGTTTTTTTTTTTAGTTTTTACATTTTTTTAATCGACAAGAATATTTTCCATACATTTTTCAAGTTTAAAAACAAAAGGCTGGAAAATAAAAACACTACAATAACTTCCATAAAAAGAATTAAGTGCACCGAAAACACAATTTACACATTTAAAAAAATACCTCGTTCAACTTTTGTAGCAGTATACATGTCGATGAAAGAGACAACCGAACCACGTGGATAAAACGAAATAAATTAACGTGCTTTAAAGGGAGATAAGTCCCAACTGTTGTTTTAATTGGTTATCAGAAAAAATGTGCGCGTTAAAAACAACAGTTGAACAGATAATCTTCTCTAAGCGTATGAAATGTAGTACAAGGCCGGAAGTATGGGGCACACAGTGAGGATCGAACTCACTATTCAGTCGTAATTGATTTATTAAGACAAGCTTGCTAAACCAGTACACAACGTTGAAGTGCTCTCGTAGGTATATTTATGATCCCATAGGCTAGGAATAATTGCAACAGGCACTATTGTGGAGTGGACCATGGGCGTATGAGGATGCTTTAAGCGGCGGAAACATGTCTGTCGCCAGAGTATTTTAAGTGGGGGACTGTCTTTAAGTTAGAGAGGGCATGAGTGAAAATTTGTACATTATTTATATTTACTGAATGACTTATCATGGATACATGGATCGAGCATGTGAGCAATGATGAGGTTTTGGAAAGGATGGAAACGAAAACGAAAGTAATACTGAGCATCAGGAAAAGACAGCTACAGTTCCTGGGACATGCAGTGAGGAAGGAGGGCTTGCAGAGACCTGATATACTGACAGACCAGATAGCCGGAAAGAGAGACAGAGGAAAGCAGTGGATAACATTATGATCACGTGTATTTCCGCACAACTATATTCACTCCTTGTACATATACATACGCGACAATCACATGATAATCTTGCTTTCCCACTTCTTTACGGGATGTATATATAGCAGACATGTGGTACACCCAGGGACAGTTGCAGCTGAACCAGAGAACACAAAGCAAGGCAGTTCACAGCTGCCCCCAATAGCAGCATGCTATTGCAGGGTTCGCGCTCTTCAATATCAAGCAATTCTCTCACACACCCGCACTAATTGCAAGATACAAGTAGATACCTTTTTATTTCTTTAAATAACACTTGTACAAATTATTACAGTTGGCACAAGAATCTTAACACGCACAACATGTATGACCAACTCACCTTCTCTTACTAATCATTCTTCCAAACTTTACAAAGATGAACTTATCAATGGACTCAGAAATTTTCACCAATAACAATATCTCATCAGGTAGTTTGGAAAGGAATGAAAAGTTTTTTTCTTATATTTAGTGAATTGTGTATGAGATGTAGGTGGGGTGAGAGATAGGAAAATAAGTCTTGTAAATTGCCCGTTAGAATTTTGAGTAAAAAGAGGGAATAGGTAGGAGATAGAGTTGATTAATGGACATGTCAAAAATTTTGAAGACAGATTTAACATTAGAAAATAAGGTATAGTCCTTTATAGATTAATGGCTGGTTTTCTTTGGGTTTAATAAAAGGGGAAAATGAAGAAGTGTATATAGGGTGGGGAGGAGTAGGAGTAGATGCAATGAAGTGAGAATAGAAATTATTATTTTGTGAACCTATCTTTTTTATTGAATTGTATGACTACAAAATATTTTTGTATTTAAATTTAGTTTTTATAATTAATCTATTTTTGTATAGTTAGCCTTAATTTAAAATTTAGGAAATCACTTTTTTAAATAAAACTTTAAATTAGATCACAGTTTGTGGTATGAAATAAAGGCAAAATTTGAAGTGAGCATGTTGCTAATATTATAAATGTTTATAATTTCTAGTGATCCTAACTTTGGCTTTTGTAGCTTTTAGCATGATTGTAAAGTTAGTTTTTTAATGTGCTTGCAGTTTACTGTGGTTTCATGCCTCTGGTTTAATAGTATGTTGCTATTCATGTATTTAACGATTTCCATTTTTTCTTGAAGACAATGGAAACATGGTTCCTTTATTGATTTAGATGTTTTGGCTTGTTTGAGGATTTTCCATTTAACTTTAAGTGTTTTATTTTCATTTTTAACTTCCAAAAATATTTAGAAAGTGATGTCATATTTTGTTTGTCCTTGTTATTGAAGAATGAGAGGTGATTGTAAAAGCGCTTTTTAAATATGTTCATTGTGTTTCCAATATATATTTTAGCATCCTTAGGATTCTCCATGACTGAAATTGAACACATATATACCAGGGATTTTGTTAAGCATTTATTAGGTATGGGGCATTGGTTTGGGTTTCTACAGTTACAAAGGTTATTATTATGGGACAGACTGGTATGAGTGTTGGAGTTATTTTTGTTGTATGTTTTTAATATTTTATTGGTATGTAATTTAATTATTTTTTGTTGGAGCAGCTATAGAAAAAATAATTAAATTACATAACTTGATGACTATTTTTCTCAATAATTTGTCTGCATACTTGGTAAAAGCAATTTGCATTTTCCCTCACTGAGTTTGAATCTGTATTCATGCATTTAAAGATTTTTTTTACATGGTTGATATGTTGTTCCTTAGATACATTTTTAATCAATATATCAACTGTGAAATTACAATCTGCAAACATGTTGAAATATGACTGAAGCCACTTTTATTCCAATAGAACGTCGGTTAAACTTATACAATTCCTTGTGTGTAGTTGTCGTTGTTAACTCTGAACATTCTTCTTCAACTTGTATTTGCAAATACACCTTAGAAAGATCCAGTTTAAAAAAAAATTATCTACCATTTAATTTTGTAAAAACTTCCTCTGGAAATTATAATTAATTTTGGAATTAGTAATGAGTAGTTATTGGTTTCTAAACATTTGTTTTGAACATCTGTCAAAAAATCATGACAAATATGAATTTGATTATTTTTTTTTATTTATATACAGTGCTGGTATTGCCCACTTTGAATGGTCAATTTTTTCAGTTACATCCATTTTTTTCAAATGTATCTTATTTTTTGTTAACTTGATCCAAGGCTGTGAACAGTCCCAAGACCCTCTGAATAATAACAAGTGAAGGTCATGACAGTACACTATGTTTCAGTTTAAATGCCGGCATTGACCTTTTTTTCACTTGAAATTTTGTTTTGACTTCACTGATTCAACTCATCCAACAGAACATTCAGAAAATATTTTTTCCATTCTTCCTTTAAATTTTCACATAGTTTTTTTTTTTAACTTATCCCTTGTTTTCTTATATTTTTGCAATAAGTATTTATAGATAAAACCAATAACTCAAATAATTCCATCCAGTCAGTACTGAGTAAGTTTAGTATTTTTTAACACATAATCCTTAGCTTTTACATACTTGTTATGAAATGAAATGTTGCGAATCATTTTACTAATGATAAATAATTTCTAACCTGTCATGCCACATCTGATTTTTTAAGTAATTAATACAGATTACAATATGAGATTTTAACTTATTAGATTTAACAACATGACTTATCCATTTCAGTAGGGGGATATTGAGAAAAAAATTTTGGTGCATTTCCATAGTAAGCATTTAGCAAAAACTAAATTTGGACAAAACATTCAAGCAGACAGTTGGATTGATTTGTGTTTTTGTTCTTTTTTTAATATTGTAAAAAAAAAAAAAAATTAATCCTGCAGTGAAGGCTTAAATTTTTTAAAATGCAATTTGACTACAGCCTATTTCTTTTATAGTTGAGTAGTTCAAAGGAGAAACAGCAATGGTTGCTTTCACCACATATAGCTTATCACGTCCTTGTAAGTTATTTAAAGCTGAAACATATCTCAAATTGTTGGAATTTGCTTACAACAGCTGATGTTTCCAAGCAGTTCTTCATTCCCCTACTGGCCAGGTTCAACATGGCTTAACTTCAGTGATTGAATAACAGTGTTTCCAGTACAATTTTACTGTAAGGTTGGTTGGTTGGTTGTTTTGTTTTTATGGCATATCAACCTTGGCGAGTCATTTATTGCCAACTAAATTTTTATTTATTTATTACTGGTAATACCTTTTTCTTTCAACAATTTATTGTTGTTTTTTTATATAAGTTTTGTGTCTAGTAATACTTTTTTCTTTTCGAGTATCAAGATTCATTGGGATTTGTTTTTAAGGGCAGGATCCCCAAGTCTTACCCTTGGGACAGATTAATACCTTTCCCAAGGGTACCAGTGCTTAAGTGAATGCAGGGTATTCAACTGGAATTCGAACTCAGCTCACCGATTTCTCTTTCCGAGCCAATATCCACTGCACCACAACGCACATCCGTCACTAAACACTTACAGCACCTGGTATTTCCAAGCGGTCACCCATCTAAGTACTGACCAGGCTCAATGTTGCTTAACTGCGGTGATCAAGCGAGAACCAGTGTATTCAATGTGATAGGCCGTAAGCCTTTACTGTAAGGACAGACAGTAGGAAAAATGTTTTTAATAATAATAATAATAATAATCTGATACATTATGGGGTTTCTCTGTTCAGGCGGATCTTGTTTTTGAAGCACCCAAGCCTGACCTTATTGTGAGAGGTAAAGAAAGTTACACAATTTTCATTTTTTATTATTGTGAGTCTTTGGTGTAATAACAAAAGTTTAATCATATAGATTGTTTTTTTGTACACGTTCTTTTGTGTAATTTTAAGAAAGTCAGAGAGTTTGTGGGAAAAATTCCAGCTCAATTTTACTGCTCTGGGGTCAGTCATCGAGAGAGAGAGAGAGAGAGAGAAAGAGAGAGAGAGAGTGTTTATAAATTGTCTGCTAAAGTGGAAACAAGGCAGGGCTATTTACCAATCAAAGAACTTCTTATATGCTGATTCCAACAACGCAATGAAAGAGAACTCTGAATTGGCTATTTTCTTTATTTTCTGAAAAGTAGTCATTATAAGTTCAATGACTTGATCAGAATGAAGCACCCAAACACTTTCTAAAAACAAAATAATACCAGCAGAAGATTATGGTGGCTGTCTGGTTAGATTCCAGAAAAGCATGAATGGAATCTAACCAGAGCATCACTGCAGAAGTTTACTGCAATCAACTGAAACAAATGCACATTCAGTTAAGCAAAATGCAACCAATACTGGTTAATTTGCAAAGTACAATTCTGCCTTATGACAATGCTTTTTTGCCAGGATGACATTGCAGAAGCTCACCAATTTGGAATATAAACCTTTGTCACATTCACCATATTCCACTGACTACCACTTTTTCAAACATCTTGACAATTTTTTTAAGTCAAAAGACATTCTGTTGCAAAGATGCAGAAACTTCATTCAACAATTTCTTGGGGTCTTTGAGTTTTATTGTAAAGGCATAAATAACTTTGTAACTCATAGCAGAAATGTTCAGAGTTCCTATTTTGACTGATTTAATCACTGTTTAAATACATTAATCTATCTAAACTTCTTAATAAATGGAACTTTGTCTGTGTGTGTGTGTATCCGTTACCTATAGACTCCAAAACAACTGAACCAATTTTCTTGAAAATTTACACAGTTGTACTATAAGCATCTGCGAGTGTTCTTAGCTAGGTTTTGTGTCAAGGTACCTCCGATAAATATCGATAATCGATTATCGAAAAAATCAGGTTATAGAAGGAGTGGTCCGATTTTAATCAAATTTGATACACTCATAGACAAAGACATAAGAAATGATATTCAGAAGTTTCAAGGTTGCAGTTCTTACAATAGTGCAGAAAATCGATAATATATATATATATATATATATATATATATATATATATATATATATAAATTGATAGCAGAAAATCAAAATTTGACTTACATCCATTCATTTTTCTTTCAGTCTATGGTTTCGCTTTAACTGGAAACAACTATTGCTTTTTAGTCTTTCGTGCCAACGTCCAAAGTGTCTGAGCTCCAGGACCATGGATTATTTTTAAAGCTTTCATTAAACCTGGGCAATGCCAGGCTATACTGCTAGTTTAGGAATAAAAGTTGATTCTCAAATTCGACATTATTTTTTGAACAACTTAATAACATGCCAACATCAATAGTGATGGTTGTGGCAGGCAGTGTTGATAACATGTGTCTTGTTAGTGCAACATCACAGAGCAAAAAGAGGAAGATTGACTTTCCCACTTACTGGTCTTGTGCAGGTCTCGTCAGATCACATGACTGCTTCCTATTCTCGTGAACATTTATAATTAATTTGTATTGCTATTTTCTGTTTTGGTCAAAGGGAAATAACATTTTGTCTCTTGCAACAGGAGTATTCTATATTTATTTAACTTCTTTTTATAATCTGACTTTATCTTTCTTTATTACCATTCTGATATGTATTTTAAAGTATTTTTATTTCTTAACTTTTGATTTTTCTTTTATTATTAATTATTAATTAAGTCAGTGCCAGACTACTACATAGTTTACTGATAGGATTTAGCAATTATTTAGTAATTCATTTGTTGCTATCACTACAAGGGTGATAGAGAAAAAGGATGTCAGTGGTCATGGCTCCTGGCTTCTCCTAGAAGCAACTGCCAACTCACTGCAGAAGGGCCAAAATTTCCTGGATTATAATGAAGCTCTTTAGGGTGGTTGAGGTTTGTAGTAACTGACTAATGATCTGCAAGTCCCAATCAATCACTTTCTTCACTCTTCTAAATTTGGCCTGGTCAGTTCCTTGTCCAACTCTAGCATTTCTACTCTACCATTTCATTGGTCCAGGTTCTTTTCATTACCACTGTCATACATCATGATACTTATTACATCATCAGATAACACTCCTTCGGCTAATAAAGTCTTTTACAAAAATTACAAATTTCCAATTTCTCTTTTTCTATATATAAACTGTAATGAAACAAAGTTGTCAATAACTCTTGAGTATGTTCATTTCTATTTGGTTCAGAGGTTAAAGTAAGTAAGTATAAGCATCATATTAATAATCAAGTTCAAGTCAGCCTTGTGCAATGTTAGAACAACCAAAGAAAGGTTGATTTACTTCATCGGTGGTGGTTTTAGAAGCTATATGCAAAGCCATATGTTGGAAAGTAAAAAGAGAGAGTTATTTGTCAGTGGACTGGGGAAAGTAACATGGCACTGGCAGGACTGTTTGTTTTTCAACCTACTGCTACATCTTGGAGCGAGTTTATCATTTATAGATTTCAACAGTTCACATAATGAAATTTTATGAAGCCAAGTTTTATTTCCAGTTCCTTTACTCTAAGCATCATGGGAAAATGTATTTCCTTTTTTTTTGTTATTCATTATTATTATTTTATTTATTAGTTTTATTTCATTTTCCCACAAAATCTCTGTTTGGCTTTTATTTGACTTCATTTTGCACATCACGTAAAGATATTTTAATTTCACCAAGTATTCTTTTCATATTTGACACATATAGTCCCAGATCATTAAAAATATTAATCTTTTGAAGAAAAACTCTCTATATCTATAATCAGCAAATATTTCTCTGCCTATTATTCTACACGGTAGAAAATCTATCAAGTATTATCTTCCGACTCATATAAGCTAATAAAGTACTTTGAGTAAACATTACTCTAAACTATAATTTTTAGTGTAATCAGCAGATGTCTTCCTGCCTATCATTCTACATGGCAGAAAAATCCATTAAGTATTATCTTCTAACTCCCATCAGTCAACCAACTACTTTTTGAGTAATCTCTACTTATCTAACATCTATAAATAACCAAATAAATTGCAATAAATATTAGAATAAAATATAATAGACAACAGTGTTGTTATTTCATTACTGATTTCTTATTCTTCTACATATTGGTGACAATTTTATCTCTGTAAAAATCACTATTCTATCAAATTATAACATGTTTATTAAATATCACAGAAATAAAACTATGTAGTGACCAGTTATCTCCCTTGACAAGGAAGATTTGTTCAAAAAATTTATTGGAATTTATTTTTCAACCACTTGACCCAATGTCAGCCAGCAGACAGGATGTTTGTTGAGGGTAGTTCAGAATAATAAAAAAATAACCTGATTTCTCTTGAAATCTATGTCACTTATAAAATCTGTCACCCTTGCCAGAATAACATGAAGAGCTGGAAAGGTCAGACTTCCGATGCGATTTCTGATCAAGCAACTGAATCTTTTCTCTCTTCTCTCTGATAATTTAACAACTTCTGCCTTGTGAAAATCCACACAAGCTAAAAATTATTATCATAATTTGTTTTCCATGGAACTTAGAACTTTAAGAAATATTTAAGAAACTTATATATTCTCTGTATTGCTTATCATATTGGATAACTTCTTTTACCAAAAAAATGGCTCTAAAAATATCTCTTTACCTGGGTTGTAAATGTAAAGTTTAGTTATATCTTAAGCTAATGTTTACTCAGGATATGCAGGTAATGTAACAGATATTGGCTTCAAAGATTCCTAAACATAGGGGTAAAAGAGCAGAAGATATGCTTATTTTCCCTCCCCTACAATGTGCATTGTGGTGCAATGGATATCAACTCTGAATGACAAATCAGGGAGCCGAGTTCGAATTCCAGTTAAATTCCTTGCTTTCACTTACGCACAAATACCCTTGGAAAAGATACTAATTCACCTCTTCCCTCCAGTTATGGATTAAATAATAGGACAGATTGGGTTCTATAGCTTTGGCTGGCAACAAGTCTACCACAGAAAGCAATAGCAAACTACTGCAGAACAGTCTTCTTCCTGGTCAGTCATGTCTCTATCGAGACATGATCGCCTAAAGCGTGTATCACGTATGGCACTGAACTGACTCACTGACAATAGAAAAACACGTTTAATTGTAAGATTATTCATGCAATCCTTACAGTAAAGAAGCATCCAACATGGACATGGATATTATTTGGCACAAGACAAAACTAATATCCCTATCTCCTGACAGCATAAAACAACCTCCCCTGCCATTTGATAGTGAACCTGTGAAGTTTATTCAAAACTTTATATACTTGAGCACCTTGGTATTTTCAGACAGTATAGCAGCCCAAAGGTATGCGGTTAATGTAATGGGTTATCAGTGCAGAAATTGGTACCAGCAAGTCAAGTTCCTACTTTGTATGCTACATTCACCCATGGGAAAAGACATTAATTCATCTCTTCTCACACCTAGGGCCTGTGTACACTACCCCTGATCCCCATGACTGTAGGTGCCCAAACCTGATTGAGGTCCTGGGCAGTGTTTTATGACCCTCACTATCTTATCAACATTTCCTTTTTTTTACCTACATTTACAGGCTATGATTGATAAATTGTCATCTAAATTGGGCAAAAATGAAAATAATACTGACATCTCATTTTAACAGATATATTTACCAAAATTACAAAAGAGTAAATTTATTCAATAAAATCATCATTGGCTTCAATCATGGTCTTCAGACAACTTCAGAATCTCTTGCAACTCTTCTTGATGGTCTCCTTGTTTAAGTTTGTGAATGCTGTCATAACCCTTGCCTTCAGTTCATTTTTGGTGTTACAAAGAATTTTATTGGTCTGTCTCTAAACTGCTCCCCAAACATAATATTCAAGGGGATTGCAGTCTGGGAAGTTAGGTGGCCAGATGTAAGAGGTGATGTGGCTGCAGAAATTGTCTGACAGCCATGACTGGATTCTTCTGCTTGTGTAGCATGGTGCAGAATCCTGTTGCCAGAAATAAGTTTTTCCATCAGTCACCCTCTTGACCCAGGCTAACACTATCTCTTCTAGGTGATTTAGGCTTCTGAGTTGAGCTTGAGGCCTTGTGGGGAGGTGAATGGAGGCATGATATTGACATCACTTGTGATCACTTGAAACACCTTCATAATCACCATTAGACTCATCCAACTCTTTCCAAATCCTCTGCACTGTCCTCATATTGACACCCAATGAAATGTTCGTAATGAAGCTTCTATCATGAATGCAAAACAGTAAAGCTACCCATTTCTAAATTGCTGATGGAGTAAATTGTGTTATGGTGTATTTTTTTTTATTACAGACGGTGCCCAATTTACTCTACTGTTCAGTTGACAAAAAGAAAAAAAAACAATTTGCATGCTCAGAATTAAAAATATAAAATGGTGACAAATTAAACATTGCTCCCTGTATATACATAAAAAATTAAATTAAGTTCAGCTTACTTTTAAAGGATGAAAAACTTTTGTCAATTTTGACGTCATTATGAGGCCCTTTTCTTTACATCCAAATTTGTGAATTTGTTTTGCTCAAAGTAAGTCTAAAAAAAACACTATATTAAATTCCTTATTCTTTATCCATAATGTTAAATGTGTAAAAATTATTCAACTTTTTGACAAAAGTCAATGTTAAAAATTGCTACCAAGCATAGTTGATTTATTTAATAAAAATGACATATCACTAATTTGTAGTTAGATATATTGTATTTATTTTCAGTTTTCTTAATTGAATTGTTCACTTATATTGCATGTGATCCATTACTGTACACAATTAAGTTACAATAAAATTTGTATTTTATATGAGCACTACCTTATGAAAATTGAAATGTAGTAGAGTGTGGGGGGGACCACGTCATAGATTCACACTAATTCTTCCAATACTTCACCCTTCTTTACAGTTAAAGGAACACATATAATGATTCCTCAGTTGCTAATAGATGATACTAATGATAACATAGATAATCAGAAGTTGGCTAAGGAGTTACAACATAACCTTACACTCTTTACATTTAACAGTCAAAGATTATAGCTGTGTAAATAAATCAGGTCAATACATTCCTGACAAGCTTAAGACATGTAAAAGTGTATGGTTTAGAGTGGACTGAGTTTGCAAGCTTCTGAAAGCTCCTTACATTGGTTCCTTTCAAGTGTCATGTAGAACTGACAACTATTTTGTAATTAGAACGAACAACAAGATACAATCAACAATATCAATAAATATTAAAAGCACATGTCGAACCTAAATGCAATAAGAAAGTGATATATCCCGGAATAGGATATATATCAATATGAGGTTGTTAAGTGGTTAAGGCAAATGTAACCAGGTAGGTCAATCTAGTATGTTGACGTAATAGTCGTATGCAGTATCCTGAGATGTAAGTGTAGTCAATAGTGGTAGATCAAAAGACCTCTGGCGGAAAGATCTCTAGATTTCTCTCACTCACTCTCTACATCCTTGCCTTTGTCTATATTTATGGCCGACACCAGCCAATCAAATTCAAGTGAGGGGGAACCAAGGTGTATACATATTCATTGCCTATTCATTACATCAGAAAGTAATAATGAAAAAGCAACCTCATAATAATGAGATAATAATGAATACAGAAAATCTAGATAGAAATACTAAGCCTTGTCATACGAAAGCAGGTAGGGAAGTTACTTAGAAAAGTGACAGCCAATATCACTGCTGTTAGACTCTGTCACGAGGTGAGGGAGGTTTGTTGTGGGAGATAAAAGTTATCTCTCCTTGACCAAAACAGAAAATAACAATAAAAATTAATTTTAGATATTCACGAGAATAGAAAACAGTCATGTGATCTCACAAGACCCACATGAGACATCATTAAGTGGGAAAGTCAGTCATCATCTTTTTGCTCTGTGAAGTTACAGTAACAAGACGCACAATTTCAGGCTCTTAAGAGCCAGTAAGATAAATACAAAATTTATATTGTTTTTGGTACCCAGTCTTTGCAAGTAGATATATGTTAAACCTTGTTTTAAGAATTTTGATATATAACCATACTGATAAGCTGTGATACAGCGAAACAGATCTGTCTGCAGATGACTACTACATATACAAGTGTTTTTTATACAAAGACTTTTGTGCTTTTTTAACTTTTTATATATTTATGTTGTCATGTTTCATACATCTTAAACCAGGACTATGCTACTTATTACTGCAAAACATTCTCATGTTGCATTAGAACTGTGGTGATACCAACCAAGCAAAAGCGAGCAACTGGATGTTCACACTCTCATGACAAAAAAGCAAATGACCAAAAGTCGTCGTGCGCAGTTGGATTCGCACAAATATTTTGGTTGAAAAATAGAAATTAATTAAATATTAAATTTCCAGTTCACAAGCCTACGCAAATTTTATTTATCAGGTAATGGGAAGCCCAGAATCAAATACAGATGTGAATTCCCAAATGATCTGCTGTGATCCAAAAGAAGATATAAAAAGCCGATACAGAAAGCATTGCCAGACAGACAGACAGACCCACATGGACTGACTCGAGAGAGAGGTATAATCAGTATCCCACTGACCTATGTCAAGTGGCTTACTATGCTAGCCTCCCTTACCTCAATCATCTTTCGCTGTCTCAAAACTACTGACTGACCTAAGGAGCGGATACATCAAAGACATTCCTTACTTACAATGCTCCCACATTCCTAAGCATTAATTCTCTTTCAGCATTTTATTGCCATGAACATTTTAATGTCCGTTGGACCTATACTTCAAGTATTACTTCAATTGTAAAAACCTTAATTGATATGTGTATATATAAAATGTTATTTTTCAACTCAATTTGCTTTTCTTGATTTATAATCATTTTATGACTTATAGTGGGCTATCTACAATGAGGCCAAATTCTGTTAATCTGCAACAATATACGACTACCCTTCATTAGAACAGACTCTCCACTATAAACTGGAAAAGAATGGATAACCCGCTATAGAACAAACCTTTTACTGACTAAAGAAACAAAAAAACAATAATTTCTCTCTCTTTTGTATTGTGATTGTTGAAAGCAGAAGACATCCCGAACAGTCTCAGACAAAACATGTTGCCACCAACAGATCAGCAAATTCTTTTCATTTCTGTATACATACACTCCCGATCAAAAATTTAAGACCACATAAAAATCTTTAAAAAGAAATTTTTTTTTACAGATAGATTTTAAACTCCTCCCACTTAAGGTTACCAATAGATGGGTAGATGGGAAGAGTGTTTGAGAGAATGGATGCGAGTCAGTGTGTTAGGAGGTGTCTATTGATCTTACATTTAAACTCCTGGAGGTTGTAGCTGTTGGGGAAGCAAGTATGTGGAAGGGAATTCCACAGGCAGGAAGTGCGAGAAAAGAAGCTGTTGGAGTAGAAATTGTGGTTACATTTTATCGGTTTCACTGTAAAAGGGTGGGACCTAGTTGCTAATCTAGTATCTCGTGCAAATTCGTACCTACGGGGCACCAGAGAACTAAGTTCATCAGAGCAGAAGCCGTGAAAGTATTTATAGAAGAGGCACAGGGAAGCCATGTCACGCCGGTGGGAGAGTGATTGCAACCAGTCTGCCAAGTCAGTATTGATCACATTACAGATTCTCCGTTGTATTTTGTCAAGAACCCCGAGGAGAATAGCAGGGGCACCCGACCAGATGTGGCAGCAGTATTTAATAAAAAATTAACATTCAGACAAGGTTAACGTATAACCAGAACACAACAACAAAGCTATCACTGTAGAATTGTTCTACAATAAGAGCATAAATTAAGCAACTTTGTTTATAGGTCCTTAATAATGAATTCCAGTTGAATTCATTGCATTTACTTACATGCAAATACCCTTGGAAAAGGTACAAATCCATCTGTTCTCCCTCCAGCTATGGGTTGAATAGCAGGACAGATTGGGTTCTATAGCCTTGGTTAGCAACCAGTCTGCTACAGAAAGAACTGGCAACTGATTGTGAAAAAATCTTCTGCCTAGTCAGTCATAAATGAAAAGAAACATGTTCGCCTAAGCATGTATCATGTATGGCACTTGACTGACACAGTTAATGAATTCGTCCTCATCTTATTGTCCAAGATCCAAGAAAATTATATTTATACAAACTTTAATCTGTATTAATCAAATCACTTAATTTTTTTGTTATCCATTGAATTAAATATATGGTAAGGGTAAAATTAGCTATTTCCTTCCTTCTAAGGAAACATTTAGCATTCATTAATCAAACACTTAGCATTGCTGTTGGTTGAAATTTATAAAACCATTCTCTTTAAATACTTTTTCAGGAAATTTGACTTTCTAGTATTGATGGGAGTTTTCTTCCAAACCTTTTGTTTAAGGTTGTATGGAAAGATGTCCATATTATATCATTATTTTGTCTTCTAGGCACATGTGCTCTTGATTTAAATTGCTGCTGCTGTTGGAAGTCTCTAAGTGATATTTATTTTAGTTTTTGTTATTTGGTAAAGCTCTTTAGGATTTTGTAGTGCCAGTCTATGAGATTTGATGAGGGATTATCTTCTTAAAGAATTACAGGAGGATTAATTTGAACATAATCTCTTGAAGTCTCTTGAAAAAGTACACATATTATAAAATTTAATGGCAAACTTTATAAATACTAGAATTTTTTTGCAACTCACTGATGCATGTTGAAATTCTCACAGTATTCAGTATTGTTGAAGTTATTGATAACATTTTTTGTTAAGATTTACAAGCTATATTTTGCTCAATTTCGCAAAACAATTTATGAAATTTAAATAAGCTGATTTGTTTAGAAAAATACTTTGAAAGAAACCTTACTCTACAGTTTAATAATTTCTTTAATTTAACCTAATTTTATGGTAAACAATATTTTTTAAGAAAATTTATTTTTTTCTTTTTTAACAATAAAGAATAAATTCTTAGGATTTCTTACTCTTGATATTCAACATGTGTAAATATTTCTTTCTGGAGCCAAATTCTAATTATTTGAAGTGTTTAGCCATGCGATTTGTTTATTGTTCTCATAAATGCAGGATGAAGTGGAAACTGAATTCTTGTACACAAAAACTTAAAGAAAAGATATGCAAAAAACAATATTGCATTTTTAATAAATAAATATTTGTTATTTTAATCATCAAATTGTTTATAAAATAGTGGAAGCATTTTGTATGTTAAATATAAAGCTTTCAATTTTTTCAAATATTTTAATGAAAATTTATTGTACTAAGCTGTACATCTTAGTAAAACCAACTGTAATTTGTACCCCTACCCCCTTATCTCTTTGAATTTCTCCACAAAATTTGGTTTTGATTAGTCAATGTATGACTATTTTAGTGGGTGTGATGGATAGACAGACAGACTAACAAAAATCACAGAATTTTATATATAGATTGTACGAGGCAAAAGTTTGTATATAACATGTAGTTTAGATTTAATGTGCACATATACAATTGTACATACACACACACTCATGCACATATTTTGATTTTCAAAGATGAAAAATCATTTATATAACACTGAATAAAAATCATTATAAGTGAGTTTATATGTACTGATATACTAAGTTGATACACACACATATTTTAAACAGTTAATAGATTTTAAATCCAACATTATTTCTTATTAGTATAAATGTTATATTTAGTAGACACATATGTTTTAGTAGACATCATTGTTTTTCTTTAAATAAACTGTGAAATTAATATCTGCCATCCTATATGTTGAAAAAATTATTAAAGAAAATATCTCTCAATAGGAATCAAATTGATTTTATTTTTCATTTTATTCTGTATTCCATCTTTTATTTGAGAAACTACCTTCAGAATTTGATTCGGTTTGGTTTGTTTAACCACATATCAACTCCTTATGGGTCATTTAATACCAAAATTTAATTTTCCTTGGTGTTTTGTTAATTTTTTTATTAAAATCTGTTGTGGGAAATTTTTACTATAAAAATACATTTTTATACTTTCATAGTGTTTTGACCCCAGTTTCAGGGGTTCATTATTTGCCCATAGCTGGGACCCTAACAGGTGCTACCATCATGGGTCAGAGTGGATCTGGGATTACAGCAATTAAATGGTGGTTCCACACTCCTCAAAACCTCCTAGTCAGAGGCCTTGTTGCCACATGTACATTACCTGCCATAATTATTAGGCCACCCCAGTGTTTTAAAAAAATGATGTATTTCATACTATTTTTTTGTATTTATTACCAAGGAAATAATTATAAATGAAAATAGAATGGTTCTTTTGTTCATATTGCACAATAACCTGTGCATCAAATGAATTTATAAATATTTAATAACTCCCTATATTGCAATTTCATCAATTAAAAAATTAAGAAAATTTAGGATGATTTAGACGAATTCATCTTTGCTTTCTTGCCTTGTAAAATTTTGCAAAGTAATAATAACAAAAGACCCATTCTATTTTCATTTGGCAATAAATACTAAAATCTAAAATGAAATACATAATTTCTTTTAAAAAAACTGGGGTGGCCTAATAATTATGGCCGGTAGTGTAGTTTATCATTATAGCCAAGATACCACCTTCAGGACACGTATGCTTTACCATTAAGCTATGAAAAGCCATTACAGAAAAGTGACACTATTTAAAAAATATACACTTCTCATGGAGTCATTTCAAAGTCTATCTCTTGCAACTTTTTTTCATACCCAAAATGTGATCAAACTCATTTTGAAGCAATTAATAGATTTTTTTGTATATAACATTATTTCTAATTCTATAAATGTTATATTTACTGGTTGCACATATTAGAGTAGATATCCTTATTCATTTTTTAAACTGAACTTAATATTCATCGGCCTATAGATTGAAAATGTTATAAAAAAATATGCTTCTCAATAGTAATTGAACCTCTATTCCCTTTTTAATCTGATAAACCACTTTCAAGCTAAGTGTGTTTTGCCATTATATTTTGCTGTAATGGCTTTTTGTAGCTTAATGGTAAACCTTAATATATATTATATCTTGTCTTTTGGATCATCTTCCACTATTTTAATCCTGGTGCACACCTTTCTTATTTGTTAATAAGCATTAAATTCTTCTCTGTTGTTCCGGTCTTGAAGAAATAAGGCAAAACATCTGACCCTTCAAATTATTGGTATATTAGTTTTCTGCCTCTTTTAAGCAAACCATTAAAGGCCTAAAATGATTCAGTCTTCCTTACTAAACTACTAAAGGCCCTAAATGATTGTCTTCTTTATTAAATTGCAGTATGAAAGTTATCCTGAATGCCCACTCTTCTAGTTCTTTTTGTACTAATACAGGTGTCCTCCAGGTTTCTATCCTTGGAATTAATTTGCTCTTAATTTTCATCAATGACCTTTCTGATGACATCAGATCTCAACTTGGTATCCATGCTGATGGTGCAGCCATTTACTCCTGTTTTGATAGCAAATCTGATCAGTTTGATCTAAAAAATGATCTATAATTTATTGTTAACTGGGTTAACTGGCATGCTAATTCTAATAGTCTCAAATTGAAATTTCTATTAATCATCTGAAAGACCCCTTCTGCCTCCCATCAGCATGGCAGATGATAACCTTCAGGAGATTGACTCGTTGCGCCTTCTCGAGTTAAAATTCTTGGCTGATATGAAGTGGAAAGCTTGTCTTGAACCCCCTGCTAGATCTGTTGCTAAAAAATTGGTTCACTGTGTCGTGCTAGACAATTTTTCTCTCCAGAATCTATCTTAGAAATTTATAAGTTTACCATTTATTCATGCTTTGAATATTGCTGCCCCATATGGTCTGGTGCTCCTGCTATATATTTAGAGATTATTGATAAAATCAAAAGAAGAATCTGCAATGTTATTGGTCCTGACCTGGCATCTCAGCTTTAGTTACTTTTCCACCACCATAATATAGCTTCCTGTGTGTTTTTATAAATACTTTCATGAAAATTGTTTGAATGAACTCTTTACTATGGTACCTAGACTTTATGAATTTAATCACAGGACTAGATTGGTACTAGAGAACATGCATTGTAGTGAAATGGATATCAGCTTGGAATGAGAAACCAGAGAGCCAAGTTCAAATTCCAGTTGAATTTGTTGCAGTCACTTACGTGCAAATACCCTTGGGAAAGATATTAATCCGTCTATTCTGCCTCCAGCTATGGGTTGAATAGCAGGACAAATTGGTTTCTATTGTCTTGGTTAGCAACTAATCTAAACTTATTTATAAATGGAACATTGTCTGTGTGTGTGTGTGTGTGTGTGTGTGTGTGTGTCCATTACCTATAGATTCCGAAACAACTGAACTGATTTTCTTGAAAATTTACACAGTTGTACTATAAGCGTCTGTGAGTGTTCTTAGCTAGGTTCTGTGTCAAGGTACCCCCGATAAATATCGAAAATCGATAATTGAAAAAATCAGGTTATAGAAGGAGTGGTCCAATTTTAATCAAATTTGATACACTCATAGACAAAGACATAAGAAATGATATTCAGAAGTTTCAAGGTTGCAGTTCTTACAATAGTGCAGAAAATCGATAATATTTATATATATATAAATATATATATATATATATAAAAGGCAAGATGTTTGTGTGTGTGTCTGTTTATCTGCCTGTATTTTTCCAGCCTTTTTATTTTAGTTTTTGCTTCGGGTTTGGCTCTAAGTAGGTATAATTGTAGTTCTTAGTCTCAGCCATGATACCATTCACTCAGAGGACTTATTTAGCCTTCGAAATTCAGTTTATGACAAAAAAAAACTTATTTGATATCGATACCAGGAAATCAAAATTTGACTTACATCCATTCATTTTTCTTTCAGTCTACATTTTTGCTTTAACTGGAAACAACTATTGCTTTTTAGTCTTTCGTGCCAACATCCAAAGTGTCCGAGCTCCAGAACCATGGATTAGTTTTAAAGCGTTCATTATACCTGAGCAATGCCGGGCTATACTGCTAGTCTACTATAGAAAAAAATGGCAACCTACTGTGGGAAAATCTTTTGCTTAGTCAGTCAGGGGTCAAAACATGTATCACATATGGCACTTAACTGACTAGATGATGGTATGGTCTCACCAATTTACAGTAGAAGTCGTTAGATATAATCGTAAGTTCTATGCTGACAATTTATTCTCTTGCAGTTCTCACTTATGAAACTCTCTTCCAGATTCCAGCCAATTGATGTTCAAACATTTAAATGCTATGTTAATTGTTATCCACTGCCTTCTTTTACTTTGCTATTGTTCATGTTACTCTTTAATATTATTTCTTTTTTTTTTCTTATTCTTTCACATTCAGTAACCCCTTATGTCTTATTGTGGCTTTACTTCCTTGCATGAGGTGTAATGACAAAAAATAATTTATCTATTTATGACAATTACATATTCAATTCAAAGAAATGATCATTTGATCAAAGATTTTGAATTTTTTTATATGTAAAAAATACATATACATATTTATATATTTTTATATGTAAAATATACATAATACATATTAATTTACATTGAGCCCTCTTGGCTGGACCATTTTGAATACTTGATTTTAGACAATTAATATTAATAGGATCTTCTTTGGGATTTTACCATCAAGCTGCTTCCTTTTGGATATATATATATATATATATATATATATATATATATATATAAAAAGGGTGGTAATAAAGTCACCATACAGTTACTTATAGTATGGATTTCATTGTGGGGAATTATCATGGATATTCTGTTTTTGTCAAGAAACCAAGAAATATCGATAATCTCAAGCAATTTATTCGAGATGCATTACCAGACTTAAGCTGTCAGGACCATTTGTGTCATGACATTTGTCAAAGCATTCTCTCACATTTTAGAGAATGCATTGGATCAGATGGCTTGCAGTTTGAACAGCATTGGTAATTAATTTACAATTGTTTACCATAGCATTTTATTGTCAATTAACCAAAATTAACCAGAACCATTTTAATAAAACATTTCTGAACTGCTGATTAATTGCTTTCTCTTAACTGTTATTTAATCTAAATCTAAATCTAATCTAAACTTATTTATAAATGGAACTTTGTCTCCGTGTGTGTGTGTGTGTTCATTACCTATAGACTCCAAAACAGCTGAACCGATTTTCTTGAAAATTTACACAATTGTAATATAAGTGTCTGTAAGTGTTCTTAGCTAGGTTTTGTGTCAAGGTACCCCCGATAAATATTGAAAATCGATGACTGAAAAAATCAGGTTATAAAAGGAGTGGTCTGATTTTAATCAAATTTGATACACTCATAGACAAAGACATAAGAAACAATATTCAGAAGTTTCAAGGTTGCAGTTCTTACAATAGTGCAGAAAATCGATAATATATATATATATATATATATATAAAAAGCAAGATGTTTGTGTGTGTGTCTGTTTATCTACCTGTATGTCTGTATTTTTTCAGTCCTTTTATTTTAGCTTTTGCTTCAGGTTTGGCTCTAAGTAGGTATAATTGTAATTCTTAGTCTCAGCCATGATACCATTTACTCAGAGGACTTATTTAGCCTTCAAAATTCAGTTTACGATGAAAAAAACTTATTTGATATCGATACCAGGAAATCAAAATTTGACTTACATCCATTCATTTTTCTTTCAGTTTACGGTTTCGCTTTAACTGGAAACAACTATTGCTTTTTAGTCTTTCATGCCAACGTCCAAAGAGTCTGAGCTCCAGAACCATGGATTAGTTTTAAAGCTTTCATTACACCCGAGCAATGCCAGGCTATACTGCTAGTTGTAAATAACAGTATTGTGACTTTATTGCCACCCTGTATATATATATTTTTTCTTTTTTCTTCTTGCTTTTTGTTTTAATATATTTATCTGTAAATTCAGTTTTGTAGCTCAAGAAAAATATTTTTAAAAAAATATTTAAAGTTTACATGGTAAAGTTATTTGGGGATTGTCACTATCAAATGATATCAAGAATCCTTTCTTCTCTATCAATAAACTGAATATTTTCAACAATGCTAACCATAGTCTGAATAGTCGTAATTCTTTCTTGGGTTTCAGGTTCTGCTAATGATTATTGTCTGACTGTCTTTCATGTTCCAGGCTCTTTAGCAATCAAGAAAGGTTTGATATTATTATTAATAATAAATCTATCCAAGAATATTCACAAAATACCACGCACATTCATATTTGGATGGCTTGAGATTTGAAAACTCTGAACATTATGATTCAAACAACTAAAATAATCTTTTCTGGATAGTTCTATGTCTCCTGACATAAATCCTTTTAAACATGTCTGGACCATTTGGGACTGGGAAATAAAGAAGACACCTGGAAAACATTCTTTAAAAGAAGATTTGCTTCAAGTTTCTAAAGTATTTCAGCTGAATATTGCAGAAAAGACAACAGCAGAACTGATAATTCTAACGCCTGAAAATGTGAAATCTTTAAAATCTGTCAATGGCAAGTCTATCAAATTTTAATCTGTCAGCTTAACCATTTTGGAAAAGGTTTAAATTACAAAATAAAAACTGATTTGATTGATAAAAAAGATAATGATTTACTTTTGGAATAACACTGCATATGTTTGCATCTGCATTTCTATGAATGTGTGTGTGTACATATAAATATCAATAAATACACATATGGATATATAGGCAGGTACACACATACATATAAATATTTTTCTAGTGTTAGAAGAACAGTGCTCAATGTAATATAACAGAGCTATTAAGTATAAATTAATAAATATGCATATATTATCTTACGTCTATAGCATGACTTGGAGTTTCATGCGCTATGCAATCATCAGGTGCATATTATAAACTGACTGTTGCTAGACTTGAAATTGTTGTTTAAGGTTGTTATAAATTTTAAATTTGGGGTGCCCATTTTTTATTCTATTAAATGTATAATTTAATTTGGTTTAGACTGAAACTTAGACATGAAATTGGAAAACAAAATCATAGAAGTTAAAATAAAAAAATTGTTATTGCCTCGAGAATCTGTAGTTTGCTTTTGTTGTTTTCTTGGTATAGCATAGTTTTATTATTGATCATTATTTTTTTATATTGTGAATGTAGACAGGAATGTTTTTGTAAATGTCTAGAAATAGATGAATGGTCAGACAAATGTAATGTAAAACATCTAGTTAATATATGTTGGATTTACAACAACTACATTATACTTTATGTTTGCATTAATTCTCTCTCTCTGTCTCTCTCTGTCTCTCTCTCTGTCTCTCTCTCTCTATATATATATATATATATATATATATATACGTATGTATGCATGTATATAAGTAGATAATGTAATATAACAAAGCTATTAAGTATAAATTAATAAATATGCATATATTATTTTACGTCTATAGCATGATTTGGAGTTTCATGTGCTATGCAATCAACAGGTGCATATTAAAAACTGACTGTTTCTAGACTTGAAATTGTTGTTTAAGGTTGTTATAAATTTTAAATCTGGGGTGCCATTTTTATTCTATTAAAAGTATAATTTAATTTACTTTATACTGAAATTTAAACATGAAATTGGAACGCAAAATCATGAAAGTTAAAATAAAAAAAATTAAATGAAATTAAATAAAAATGTTAAAGGCAGATTTTGGATGTATATTTCAAGTGGAACCACTTATGCTTATTTGTTTTCTGTGGATGCAGACATTAAAATATATATATATATATATTGTTTCAATGTTGAAGGAAAAATGTCTCATCAGAAAGTTAATAATGATGGTAATAAACGTTTTTTTTTTAAATTTTTTTTAAAAAGACACTTTGTTCTATTTTTGGAAATCTTTTTGTATGAGGTAAGAAAATGTTAAAAACGAGGGAAAAAAGAAAGAGGGCAGAAAAGATGAGAAAACAAGATAAGAAATCAAGAAAGGGAAAAGAAAGAGGAAAAGAAAGACACAGAGGAAACAAAAAGCAAAAAGGAAAACAAGAGATAAAGCACTGAGAGGGAAAAGCCAATGGAGATGGCTAAGAGAGAGAAATTTTAAATTTAGACAAAAAGTAAATTGTAGACAGATATAGATATCGGTTACATGGTGTCTGGGCTCAAATCTTTTTTCATTAAAAAAATGAATTTGTATTTTTGTGTTATGTTTTTAAATATCTTTTAATTTATGTTTTATGAATAATTTATCTGTTTATGTATGTGATTTCATCTTTTTTTTTAAATACCAAAGGATTTAGTTTGAAACATTGTAATGAATGTCTGTATCTGTCTGCAATTCACTTCCAGCTAAAGTTTGAAATTTCTATTTCTTAGCCGTTTCTGTTGTCTCTTCCCTTTCTTCCTTCTGTGCATTTTCTCACTTTTTCCTCTTTGTTTTCCTCTTTGCTTTTTGCCTTTTTTTTTAATGCAAAATATTTTATATGTTCCAGAATGGGATATATATCAATACAGGGTTGTTAAGTGGTTAAGGCAAATGTAATCCAGTAGAACAATCTAGTCCGTAGTTGTAATCATCATATTCATTGTATGCAGTTTCCTGAGAAATAGGCGTGGTCAATAGTAGAGCAATAGATCTCTAGTGGAAAGACTGGTAGATTTCTCTCACTCACTCACTCACTCACTCTATTGACATCCTTGCCTTCGTTTATATTTATGGCTGATGCCAGCCAGTCACATTCCAGGTGGTAAACAAGGTGTATCCATATTCATTACATCAATATATATATATATATATATATATATATATATATATATATATGTATTAGTTAGTTTTTGGTCATAACTAAATTAGACCAGTACTCAGTTGTATTAATAAGTTTTCAATACATTTATATTGTAGAACTTTTGAATATTTTTCATTTGTATTGGAGTTATTTCTGCAACC